>AWOL01S0001304.1:10379-32521 GCA_000715115.1 Nicotiana otophora
TCTACAGACCTCTATTAGAGTGTACAACTGTATAAAGGATGGGACTGGGCCCCGTCGTACCAATATATATATGTAAACACATCGTACCAAAACTCAAAGCAGCTCCGGATCAAATAGAGCACACAAACTCTCGCTGATCAAGGATCCTAAGAAGGGGGACTGTCAGCCTGTCTAACTGCACCTGCGGGCATGAAACGCAGCATCCCCAGGCAAAAAGGGACGTCAGAGTATGTAAAGCATGAAAATCAGTACATAAAAGATATAGATGAAACATGGGGTAAAGAATTCCACATGTGAGTCTAAATAACTTTGTGAATCCTGAAACATTTATAATATCATGGACGTGTATGTAAATGTCGTATCATGCATAGGTATAGGTGTATATAACATCATCAAGCCTCTGAGGGCATACCATCATATCATCTCGGCCACTGTGGGCAAAATCATCAACATATACTAGTTGATCAGGTGGTGGTGCGTATATAACGCCTTCTGGTCATGGGTCAATGTACATGTATAAATGCATGAAATGCATAAGAAATACGTTAATAAGATTTCTCGAATATAATAAAATTAATATGCCTTTCGGACAAACTTTATCAAATACGTATTTTTCTGAGACCCATGAACAGAGGATATAATAATAATTCACATGGGGAATCAAGAATATTGACACCTCTAGTATTTCTATGAATAGAGTCATTTATGAACGTTGCATATTTTGCTCGTTTCGTTTGTATCATTTGGATCATGCCAAAAAAAAAACATGTATAGCCTTAACATACCTCAAGTTGTCAATTCAACTCAACAACAAGCTTATGACAACTAGAGCCAAACCTATAGCAAAGAACTACGTGTACACTTTAGATGGCGGTAGTATATTACGTATCTCAAACGATAACTCGATTCTAAAATAAAACGGGCAGCATTTCCCCTGATTTTACTACTCCCTCAAGCCTACTATAGGCGAGATACAAACATAATACAATCAGCAACTCAAAACAAACCTAATTACAATCTGGGACCTTCAATACAACAAAACCCTCAAATATACCATAATACACCCAATCAACAAATTATTAATTAGCCTGCAACTACAACGACGAGCGACCAACTTACTACCCTAACACATGTGGTTTTTCTCCATGCCATTTTTATCCTTCCAAACTCCATAAATCAGCAGCACAACAAACAACCCAAAAGTAACACAAAACAGCCCACAAAATAGTCCACTATAAATCAAATAACTCGAACTCACGGCTTCCGATCATAGTCCCGTGAGGTCTAACTATTAGAAAACGAATTTATCAACTTTTCTTGATATTTTAAAGATTAAATACAGAAATTAGGAATTTTTATTAACTATTAAATATATTCCAAAACTCAAACTACAAAGAAAAAGAGAGGCGATATAGCGATACTTACGTCGCAAGGATCATTTTAATGTTATCGCTTCTTGATTTTTTGTCCGAGATGATAGTCTTGTTTGAAGCAATATTAAAGAGCTCAAGGATCGTTTATGGTGTCCTCTGGTCATATTCTATGTAAAAATGAAGAGAGAGAGAGACGAGTTAAAGAAAATATATTAACTTTTGAAAAGTCAAAAGGTGCTAGCTTTGCACCCTCTGATTTGCCCATCTTCTGATGCTTATATTTTTTTTATCAGGATATCGTATGAACAAACGGTTAAGAGAATTAGAAACTACATTCCAATACCTTCAATTTGGTATATAATATGTCCCAAAAAGACCTCATATAGCACACAAAAGGTATTTCTCAAAAAGCTCTGTTATAGGGTAAATTCTTAGTCGGTTTTTCCGCAACTTTAATCCGATTTCCCCCAAACTTTATGTATTTTTTCCAACCATAATATATAGTTATATTATGACTTTAAACTCATTTAAATCATGATTAACAAGTTTCATATTTATTATACGTCCCCTTAGGACGTACAGGGTGTAACAATCTTCCCCCCTTAGAAACATTCGTCCTCGAATGTTAAACTCCTAGTGATTTATAGAAATTTTGGCAGAGTCTCCTCTGTAATGGTACCTACCAACCTGTCAGACAGAAAACCCAATAATACAAAGCCACACAAGTCCACAATCATCAATAACACCAATGGTCTCATACGACCAATGACAATAACTAACATAAGAATCAAGTACCATATATGTACCTAAGGCTGTGATGTCTCAATCCGATCCTCCTCCGGAAGCGGAAACAAGTGAGGATACCTATACTTTATATCTTTTTCAGCTTCCCAAGTCATCTCTTCCACATTATTGTTCCTCCAAAGTACTTTAACCGAAGATACGTCTTTAGTTCTCAATCTCCGAACTTGTCTATCTAGTATAGCAATGGGAGCTTCCTCATATGATAGATGTTCTGTGACCTGAATATCGTCAACTGAACGACTCTAGAAATATCTCCAATACACTTGCGGAGTATAGACACGTGAAAAACTAGATGTACTGACTCCAAGTTGGAAGGCAAGTCTAACTCATATGCTACATAGCCTACTCTGCGTATGATCTTATAAGGTCCAATGTACCGAAGGCTAAGCTTTCCTTTCTTACCGAATCTCATAACGCCTTTCATCGGTGATACCTTTAGGAATACCCAGTCATCTACCTAAAACTCCAAGTCTCCTCGTCGATTATCTGCATATGACTTCTGATGACTCTGAGTTGCTAATAGCCTTTCCCGTATAAGCTTAATCTTCTCAACTGCCTGTTGTACCAACTCTGGTCCTACTAACTTAGTTTCCTCAACCACGAACCATCCGATAGGTGACCTACACTTTCGTCCGTAAATAGCTTCGTATGGAGCCATCTGAATGCTGGAATGATAACTATTATTATATGCGAACTCAATAAGTGAAAGATGATCATCCCAGTTACCCCTAAAGTCCATCACACAAGCCCGTAGCATATCCTCTAGTGTCTGAATAGTACGCTCAGCCTGACCGTCTGTTTGGGGATGAAATGCTGTACTAAGACTTATTTGAGTCCCCTATCCTTCTTGGAAGGGCCTCCAGAAATTAGGTGTAAATTGAGCACCTCTATCTAAGATAATAGATATAGGGACACCATGAAGTCGTACTATCTCCTTAATGTAAATCCCATAATCCTCTGCTGAATACGTAGTCTTGACAGGTAGAAAATGGGCTGATTTTGTAAATCTATCAATAATAACCCATATAGAATCCAACTTACGCTGGGCACGAGGTAAGCCTATGATGAAATCCATGTTAATCACTTCCCATTTCCAAGTCGGAATCTCTATAGCCTGCAATAATCCACTGGGTTTCTGATGCTCAATCTTAACCTACTGACAATTTGGGCACTGAGCTACAAACTCTGCTATATCCTTCTTCATTCCGTCCCACCAGTATATTACCCTAATATCATGATACATCTTCATCGCTCCTGGATGAATGGAATAACGAGAATAGTGAGCTTCTCCCATAACCTGCTGATGCAACCCTGCTACATTAGGAACACATAATCGACCTCGATATCTGAGGACTCCAACTCCTGTAATCTTCAATGGTGTCTTCTCCTTTTGAGGGGTTGTATCTCTGTAGTGAGCTAGAATAGGATCTTCATACTGGCATTCCTTCACTTCAGTTACTAGAGAGGATGTTGCCGTGTCCTGAATAGTAACTCCGGTACCACCTGAATCTAATAATCAAACTCCAAGATTAGCTAGCTGATGAATCTCATAAGTTATCTCACTCTTCTCTGGTTGTAAATATGATAAGCTACCCATAGATCTACGACTGAGGGCGTCGGCTACTACATTCGCCTTTCCTGGATGGTATAAAATATCAACATCTTAGACTTTTAGTGTCTCCAACCATCGCCTATGACGTAAATTCAATTCCTTTTGCTTGAATATATACTGAAGGATTTTATGGTCCGCATAGATATCAACATGAATGCCATACAAATAGTGCCTTCACATCTTTAGTGTATGAATCACCGCGGCTAACTCTAAATCGTGGCTGGGGTAATTCTTCTCGTGTTTTCTTAGTTGTCTAGAAGCATAAGCGATAACCTTACCATGATGCATCAATACACAACCTAATCCAATGCCCGAAGTGTCACAATAGATAGCATAACCATCGGTCCCTTCTAGAAGTGTCAGAACCGGTGCTGAAGTCAATTTGTCCTTCAATGCCTAGAAACTCCGCTCACAAGCATTAGTCCACTGAAACTTGGTTGCCTTCTGAGTCAACTTTGTCAATGGTGCTGAAAGGGAAGAAAACCCCTTTACAAATCTCCTGTAATAACATGCCAAACCCAGGAAGCTACGAACCTCTATCGGTGTAGTGGGTCTAGGCCAAGTCTTCACTGCCTTAATCTTCTATGTATCGACCCGGATACCCTCACCCGAAATAATATGACCAAGGAAGGCTACAGAATTCAACCAGAATTCACATTTAGAGAATTTTGCATACAACTTCCTTTCTTGTAGATCTCTGAGTACAGTATGCAAATGATCTGCATGCTCAGCCTCTGAACAAGAATAAACCAAAATATCATCTATAAATACAATCACAAACAGATCTAGAAAGGGTCTAAACACACGGTTCATCAAGTCCATGAATATCGCTGGGGCATTAGTCAAACTGAATGACATAACACGAAACTCAAAGTGTCTGTATCTGGTCCTAAATGCTGTCTTCGGAATATCCTTTTCTCTAACCCTTACCTAATGGTACCCCGACCTCAAGTCTATCTTTGAGAAACACCTAACACCCTGCAACTAATCAAATAAATCATCAATCCTCGGGAGTGGGTACTTATTCTTAATCGTCGCCTTATTCAACTGTTTGTAATCAATACACATCCGCAAGGAACCATCTTTCTTTCTCACAAATAACACAGTTTCTTTCCACGGTGATGTACTGGGTCTGATAAAGCCTTTTTCAAGCAAATCCCTCAGTTGTTCTTTCAACTCTCTCAGCTCTGCAGGTGCCATTCTATAAGGAGGAATAGATATCGGCTGAGTATCTGGTAATATGTCAATAGCAAACTCAATCTCTCGCTCTGGCAGAAGGCCTAGAAGCTCATCGGGGAAAACATCGAGAAACTCATTAACCACTGAAATAGATTGAAGGGTCGGTGACTCTACTTTCACATCCTGTACCTGAACCAAGTGATAAATATAGCCCTTTCTGATCATCTTCCTTGCCTTGAGATAAGAAATAAACCTACCTATCGGCGATGCAGTATTACCTTTCCACTTTATAACTGGCTCCCCTAGAAACTGGAACCGAACCATCTTTGATCTATAATCAACGTTAGCATAACAAGAAGCCAACCAATCCATACCCATCATAACATCAAATTCTACCATATCTAGCTCAATCAGGTCCGCTACTGTAGAATGACTAAGAACTCCTACTATACAATCTCTATATACTCGTCTAGCTATCACTGGATCCCCAACAGGTGTAGACACCTCAAAAGGTTTAATCAACTCAGGTTCTATCCCAAACTTGCTAGCAACCAATGGAGTGACATACGATAAGGTGGAACCTGGATCAATCAATGCATATATATCATATGAAGAGACTGATAATATACCTGTAACAACATCAGGTGACGACTCCTGATCCTGTCGACCCGCTAATGCATAAATGCGGTTCTGAGGACTGCTCGAGCTAGATGCTCCACTTCTGCCTCTACCACGACCGACTGGTGCCTGTCATCCTTTCCCAGGAGGCATACTGATGATGACAAACCAGCTATAGATCCCGCTAATTGAACTATACCTGCACCACCTCTCGTCGGACAATCTCTCATAACGTGGCCTGGATAACCATAGGTATAACAAATACCCAACCCCACGAGACACTGCCCGACATGATGCTTACCATACTGAGCACATCATGGCAAGGGTGGCCTCATCTGACTTGACTGACCCCTATACTGAGAACAAGAGGCCCTGGAACTCTGACTGGGCCCTGAATATGTGGAACGATCAAATCTGCTACCGAAAAACTGAGGGGGTGCACTAGCTGATGGCTGATCTGGAGACCTCGAGTACTGCTGTCTCTGACCACCTCGAAACTCACCAGAAGGACCTGAAGATCTCGCTCTCTTACTCTGGCCCCTATCATGCTCACGATCGGCCCTCTGCTTCTGCTTACGCTCCTCTACACCCTGAGCATATGCCTGAATACGAGAAATATCAATTCCTGGATGAAGTGAGACAGACATATAATCATTGAGCAGGTGCGGCTCCAACCCCATCACGAATCGGTAAACCCGATTCTCTGTCTTAGCTACAATAGTGGGAGCACACCTCGCCAAAGAATCAAAGTGAAGGATGTACTCCCGAACACTCATATTACCCTGTCGAAGGGTCAAGAACCTATCAACTCTGGCCCGTCTAAGATCTGGTGGCAAATAATGATGAAGAAAAGTCTTTGTAAAATCCTGCCATACTGCTGGAAGGGCATCCTCACCTCTGGACAACTCCTAAGACTCGTACCAATTAATTGCAATATCCCGAATCCTATAGGAAGCTATCTCAACTGACTCAGTCGCAGTGGCCTTCATTACCCTCAAAGTCCTCTGCATCCTATCAATAAATACCTGAGGGTCCTCATTTGGATCTACTCCAGTGAATATCGGATGGTCCAAATTAATGAAATCATGAACCCTCGCACTAGTACCCCTATCTACATGACCAATACCAACCTCCTGACGTCGAGCTTGTGCGGCCACTAACTGAGTCAATAACTGAATATCATCTCTCATCTCCTGATCCGATGCATCTGGATGAGGAGCTGGGGGTACTGGAGTGAGTGCTGGAGCTGGTGCCCCTAGGATCTCCTCTGGAAAGGGCAGGGTATGTGAAGTCTAAGATGGAGTCTCACTATGCGAATCTCCCCGAGACCCAGTAACTCATGGCGCTCTACTTGTAGTCTCATAATCCACGGACTTGCCCTTCTGGGCGGTTGTAGCCTTCTTGGGCATCGCTGAAAACATAACATGTCGTTAGGAAAATGAATTCTTATGTCGCACGATCTAGGATAATAAAGAAGAGTAACCATCCTGAATATCTTGTAGCCTCCTGTCTATTAGTATGGTGCACAACACACCCATAAACAAAACTCTACTGGACACGATCTGTAGACAACCCTAGGACAGAACTTTTCTGATACAACTTTTGTCACGACCCAAACCGATGGGCCGTGACGAGTGCCCGAGTTCTACCTATCGAACACCCCTAAGAATTCGTCTAAGATATAAACATGAAATAAGTGTAGGTCATGCATAAAGTCTGGAAATAAACTACTAATTCATATGAACAACCTACGTGAGAAAATGGAGCACACCAACTCTCGCTGATCAAAGATCCTAAGAAGGGGGACCGTCAGCCTGTCTACCTATACCTGCGGGCATGAAACGCAGCGTCCCAGGGAAAAAAGGGACGTCCGAGTATGTAAAGCATGAAAATCAGTACATAAAAGACATAGATGAAACATGGGGTAAAGAATTCCACATGTGAGTCTAAATAACTTTGTGAATCCTGAAACATTTATAATATCATGCACGTGCGTGTAAATATCGTATCATGCATAGGTGTAGGTGTACATAACATCATCAAGCCTCTGAGGGCATCCCATCATATCATCTCGGCCACTGTGGGCAAAATCATCAATATATACCAGCTGATCAGGTGGTGGTACGTATATAACGCCTTAACCTTTTCCCATATCCCATATACATATAATATATGCGTATATAACGCCTTCTGGTCATGGGTCACTGTACATGTATAAATGCATGAAATGCATAAGAAATACATTAATAAGATTTCTCGAATATCATAAAATCCATATGCCTTTGGGACAAACTTTATCAAATACGTATTTTTTTGAGACACATGAACAGAGGATATAATAATAATTCACATGGGGAATCAAGAATATAGACACCTCTAGTATTTCTATGAATAGAGTCATTTATGAACGTTGCGTATTTTGCTCGTTTCATTTGTATCATTTGGATCATGCCAAAAAGAAAAAAGGGATAGCCTTAACATACCTCAAGTCGTCAATGCAACTCAACAACAAGCTTATGACAACTAGATCCAACCCTATAGCAAATAAATATGTGTACAATTTAGATGGCGGTAGTATATTACGTATCTCAAACGATAACTCGATTCTAAAATAAAACGGGCAGCATTTCTCCTGATTTTACTTCTCCCTCAGCCTACTATAGGAGAGATACAAACATAATACAATCAGCAACTCAAAATAAACCTAATTACAATCCGGGACCTTCAATATAACAAAAACCCCAAATATACCATAATACACCCAATCAACAAATTATCAATTAGCCTGCAACTACAACGACGAGCGACCAACTTACTACCCTACCACATGTGGTATTTCTCCATGCCATTTTTATCCTTCCAAACTCCATAAATCAGCATCACAACAAATAGCCCCAAATTAACACAAAACAACCCACAAAACAGTCCACTACAAATCAAATAACTCGAACTCACGACTTCCGATCACCGTCCCGTGAGGTCTAGCTATTAAAAAATGAATTTATCAACTTTTCTTGATATTTTAAAGATTAAATACAGAAATTAGGAATTTTTATTAACTATTAAATACATTTCAAAACTCAAACTACAAAGAAAAAGAGAGGCGATATAGCGATACTTACGTCGTAGAGATCGTTTTAATGTTATCGCTTCTTGATTTCGTGTCCGAGATGATAGTCTTGTTTGAAGCAATATTAAAGAGCTCAAGGACCGTTTATGGTGTCCTATGGTCATATTCTATGTAAAAATGAAGAGAGAGAGAGACGAGTTAAAGAAAATATATCAACTTTTGAAAAGTCAAAAGGTGCTAGTTTGGCACCCTCTGATTCGCCTATCTTTCGATGCTTATATCTTTTTATCTGGATATCGTATGAACAAACGGTTAAGAGTGTTGGAAACTACATTCCGAGACCTTCAATTTGATATATAATATGTCCCAAAAAGACCTCATTTAGCACATGAAATGTATTTCTTAAAAAGCTCTGTTATAAGAAAAATGCTTAATCAGTTTTTCCGCAACTTTAATCCGATTTTTCCCAAACTTTATGTGTTTTGTACAACCATCATATATAGTTATATTATGACTATAAAATCATTTAAATTATGATTAACAAGTCTCATATTTATTATACGTCACCTTGGGACGTACATGGTGTAACAATTATTAAGGGGGATCAAGTAATCAAACTTTCTAGCAAGCAAACAATTCTCTGTACTGGTGTCTCTCCCTCCGAATCGTGTTGCTTTCTGTAATAGCTTTCATTAAGGAAATCAAGCTTTCTTTCATTCTCAATTCTCTTTGCTTAGCCTTACGTCGCCCTTCCAAAGAATCTCAGGAAGGCGCCGCGTAACAGAGTTGAAGCAAAATCCTAGTTTCTGCTCGATTTGAAATATGATTTTAGGCCTTCTTTGATCCTTTTTGAATTGTAATTCTACCATAAATAAATTCTATCCCTATTTAACCCTTTTAAGATGATAGACCTTTTATTTGGCACCCACATTACGAGCCTATATCCTTTTGTTCTTAATTGAAAATTTTAATCGTTGTACCTCTTAAAGCACGCAACTTGTAAAATAAGCGCTAGAAGAAGTAGGGATGGAACTTAAGTGGCTTTCGAGTGGAACCAATGAAAGGGAGAAAGGTTCACTTGTTTTGTAAAATAATACACCACTGGCGAAAATTAAAAAAAAAGAAAAGAAAGAAAAAAATCTAAACAAAGAGAAGGAAAAATAGAGATGAATAAATTATTGTTTTGTTCTTGCTGGCGAGGTATAAATTGAAGTAGTGCTTAAAGAAAGAGGGAATAATTTTGGGGAGTGATCTTGTTTGCGAAATTGAAGTGGATTGAAGAAGTGCGCTTAAAGTTTATTATGTAATGTGTTAAAGTGCTTGGAGGATGAACCACTATTACTAGATATATCATACCCGTCCCTTAGCCCACGTTACAACCACAATAAAGTCCAAATTAATTTTAGACTGAGCAGGCCTACATTAGTAGAGATTTACATAATGGACAAGCATATGGTACCTTTTGTGCGCATGTGAACTTCTTTGAGAGAGTAAGTGATTTCCTCTGTTGTTTGAAATCCTTAAATTATGTTCGAATTTTATTTGAGTATGTGGATTATATCTCTTTGATTTATGGTGAGGGCACATGTTTCATGATGGATAGGTGACTTTATTAAACTCTTCAGTTAGAGTGAGTAAGTTGGCCTAAAAGTAGTTATGCTAGGGAGTCAATTTCTGAGGTTGAGATGTCTCGAATTTGCTATTTGATTGGTTTGAACTGTTCAATAGCGTCCTAGACATGATTTTAATATGAGGAGGAAAGTCCAAGAATGCATATGCAAAGAGCTAATTGTTGGTATCAACCAAAGTCATGGGTGCTTGAGCTTAGCTGAAATGTGTGGCTTGATAGCTATAAAATTAATTGTGTTCGATCCATTATAGGTTGATTTTACTTTGCTCGAGGACGAACAAAGGTTTAAGTATGGGGTGGTGATTTTGGGCATATTTCTATATGTTCTAATATACTTTGCACATGTTTTAACCACTTTTTGGTGCTATTTGGTGTTACAAATGCCCAACATGTGTTAATTATTAATTTTATGACTAATTGAGTTATGTGTGATTATTTAGGGTATTTGGAGTGAAACAATATGAAGAAAAGGTGCTCCAGATATAGGAGAAGAGGGTGGATGCGTCGCATCCAACCTAGAAAAAATTGTATTTGGTGTACCCTTAGCAGTGAAGTCGGGCTAAGGCATCCGCCTCAGCATCCACACCTGGGCACAACAGAGATGAAAGAACAAAGGGTGGATGCAAAACATCCACCCCAACATGCGATGCTGAGAAGTTGAAGTTGAGTCGGATGCGAAGCATTCACCGCAACATCAATCCCTGAAGCTGATTCGGACTAGGAATAGGAAAAAATTGGCCCACGACTTTTGTACGCAATATATAAGCTAAAAACGCTTCTTTTAAGTCATCTAACATACAGGGAAGTGGAGAAAAGCCATCATAGAGTTTGAAAACCACGAAATTCATCTTGAGTTCTTACTTTTCCCTTCTTTTATTAATTTTTATGTATTCTTGGGAATCAATTAAGATTGCTACTATGACTATGCGTGGCTAAACTCATTTGTTCTGGGGTTATGGTTTTACATGAATGTTGATATTCGAATATTGATTTGACGAGTTAATTTATCATATTGGGTTATTTATTCATATCTTGAGTTTAATTATTTTACTGCCTAGCTAACAGTGAAATAATATATATGAATCTTGAGATGAAATTGTGTAATGATCCGACCGGTCGTTTTGAGAGTTGTAGCCCCGTTTCCATATTTACTGCTCATTTTATGCCGGGATAGTCGGTTCGGGTCCGGTGGGATTTCAAAATAAAATGAGACACTTAGTCTCAAGGTTAAAAGCTTAAGTTGAAATGATTGACCGAATATTGATCTTTGAGTAAGCGACTCTGGAACGGAGTTTTGATAGTTTCGTTAGCTCCGTTAGGTGAATAGAGCGGGATCTTGAACCTAGTCATTGGGAAATTGATCTGCGAATACGGATAGAAATATACCTATTTGCCGTGCTTAGCCAATCGTGCAAGAGATTGTTAATGCATTATTTTTATCTCTAATCTTATAGGAATATAGGATTTAGAATAAATTGAATAGGCGAGTAGAAGTTGTCAAATTTCTACAAGTATTATTGTCTTTGCAGATTAATAACCCAGATAAATTAAAAAGTCGAGTTGATTGAAGAATTTAACACGATTGTTACATAACCATGACCCTGGAATATTATTTCTCATTGAATTAAAATCCTTCGTGCTAAGTGTGCTAGTTCATTAGTTTTTCTTTTACTTGCAATTATTTTCACTAGTCACATTACGTGAATATTTAGTACTGCAATAACCAACACATGTACTAGACACAACGTTATCAAATTTTCATGGGGGCCAAGCAATATTCCCTGAACTTGTTGTTGTTGTTGTTTTTTGTTTTTTTACACATATTAAGAGATCTATCTTTTAGCATAAATTAATAATAAAATTGACCATATTAACCTTAATTTTTGTTCTTTCTTGCGGGCTCTGCTTCTTCGCTTATTTACAAAGAAAAACACCACCGCCAAGTTCGTCGGCAATTGTTGAGATTATTTAATAGTTAGTCCTCTTGTATTCTTCTATATAGGCTATTTTTGTAATCGGTTAGGCTAATTGTGTAATGAGGCAGTTAGGGTGTTAGTTAGGGGAGGTTAGAGCTGGTAATAACTGTACACGTATATAAATACTTTGTATAGATATTTAGGCAACTAAGCAAATTTCATTTCTGCTTCACTCAGCTTCTCGAAGCTTCTCAGTGTGGGTGTTTTCCCTTTTCCTCCATTGGAGTTCAATCTGAGCTCGATTACACTGTTAATTCTCAACATTTTGTCATGGTATCAGAGCATAGGCTCTGATTCTCACTCTAGATACTCAATGTGTTAACTATCTCTCAGCGCTTCATTCAATTCTTCTGAAATCGCTAATATAGCTCAGTTAGAGCAAGGATCGTAGGAGAAAAATTACGTTCGCTGAAATTGATTGCTATTTGATTGGGATTTGTTTTCTACATCTCGATTCATGGCAGGAGATAAAGAAACTTAAGATTCAACTAACCCTCTATATATGCATCCGTCAGATAACGTCGGAACGATGCTCGTACTAGTGGCATTCAATGACACGTGATATAGATCCTGGGGGAGAGGAATACTTGGAGCATCATCAGTAAAGAACAAGGTCGAATTTATCACCGGAAAGGTTAAGAAACCAGATGCAGGTCATGCTACTTTCGATCAGTGGGAACGATGCGATGTTATGGTTACTTCGTGGATTCTCAACTCACTGTCGAAGGATTTGGCTTATAGTCTGCAATATGTTGGGGATGCAAAGGAATTCTCAAACAGCCTTTGTACTGACAAAATCTGGGCACGACACCCGAAAGTTTCAAGCTTCCAAGCTTTGATTTTGACATAGTCTTCATCCCCGTTTCAAACAAAGAAAACTTGTGAGTTTAAAACGTGGTGGTTGGTTTGTGCACTTGATCTTGAGGGCAATTGCTCCTACACTGGCCACGATAACTTTGATTTCAACTTGGAGGACCTTGCTTGTTATTGGCTAACCACTTTTCTGTCAACCCTTGCCACTGAAAACACATGTGATCTGTTCAGAACCAATACCCTCTGTCTCTTGCATTGTGCTCATGAATTGACATTTACCGAACCTTTGCATTTCACATGAATCCCAAAGCACGTCAATTGTCACCAACTCAGTATGCATACTACTTTTCCTGACTTATGCCACTTTGATGTGCTAGCCAAACTCCGCTTTGTGCAATTGGAAAGCTGGTAGCAAATTTTGAAGTCATTTCTCACTTGTTCTGACAAAACAGACTCAATAGGACTTAAACAAAGCAAGAAAAATAGAGAAAGGGGACAATGAAAAATGATGACATCTAACAAGAAAATTACCAAGTAGAAGCTTATCAAATGTGGATACCAACTCTAATGTTCATGACATGCATTTTGGATTAAGTGGCCTGATCTGTCACGCAAGTCTAATCTTCAACTCTTGTTGTACCTCTAAGCTGTGAAACTAGGCTTCAATGCTCCGATTATCCTATCTGATTCAAGATCCTTATTCGACTTGTAGTGCCCGAAGGGTTTTCCCATCAAGCCTCTCTCATTTTGCTCTTTCTCTCGACTCACTGTCGCCTTATGATGCCCGTGAGGGTTTTCACCAATAAGACTCTCTCATCTTGTTCTTTTCTTCTTATTTTCTTTGATTCTGCAGATTGCAAGACATTGACCATAGTACAAACATCATATGCTCATGGCATGTCTAGCTCGGCACTCTCAAAGATTATTTGGGAGGTCTTTTTTTTTGGACTGGGATACGGCTTTTGGACGGGGTTAGAAAGAAAGGATATCATGAAGGCCCAAATAATTAAAACAACAGGGTTAATTTATTTATAACTTTTGGAATCCATTTTAAAACTTTGCCCCAATTTCTAAAACAAGATAATTTGATTCTTTTTTTTTTAAATGGAATTTCTAAGAAAACTGTCTACTCTTGACTTCGTGGGATTATGAAATATTTTATTTGGTGTGACCGAACCGTAAGGCTGCCTACGTATCTTGTGATGACAAGAATCATGTCGAACGTAGTTCAAAAGAATACTTTCTTTTTTGTTGATAATTTTCTTTTTTCTTTTCTTTTTTCTTTCCTTTTTTATTTTCTTTTCTCTTTTTTTTTTCTTTTTCCTTTTTTTCTTTTGGAATGAACTTTCTAAAACAAACCTTATTGTGGCATGATTTTATTTTTAATGACTCATAATCGATTCCAAAAAAGGGGAGGTCAAAGAAATCAGCACTGGCTCAAAAGGGTACCGAAGGGTATAAAGTGTTTGGGTAGCTGAAAGAGGGCCTTCCAATCTCTGAAAATACCAAGTATAACACATGAAACTTGAGGGTGAAAAATGAAGATCATACATAACATTTCTTTTGCCGTATCGGCATTGATATCACTGATATGCCTTCCATTTCTCTTTAGTGCCCTGTCAAGTACAGAACTTTCGATGGGTGATTTCTTCTTCACAATGGATACCCTCTATCAGTTTGGGACAAACTCCCTTGGCTTTATCTTGTAACTTTAGATGCACTTGAACTCAAAGCTCCTTGCTTCAAATTGTCCAGGACGTACTCTCTTGTAACAAATTCTTGTCGTCCTCTTAACTTTCCAAACTATCCGCCCCAGTTTCACAAAATTCGGGCTTTAAATGATCTCAAAATGTCCAAATCTTTCCCTCAAATGTCCATGTCATCTTCAAAACTTGTTTCATTGCTTCATGATTAGACTAACTTTCAAGACCGGGCTAAGAATTATGTGTGCATGTCATGTCACTAGAGTCACCATGAAAAGGACTATAAAAAGAAAGGAGAACTAAATAAAAACTCACTAGAAATAACATAAAACATGAGATTGCATTAGACAGACGGTGAAAGGGTTTGAAAAACAAAACAAGCAAAATAGACATGGGTTACAACCCTGGAATGATCCTAGATAACACTAGACAAGTTACTACAACTAAACGAACTAGGCAAAATATGAGGAAGAAGGGTTTGAGCCACAAGACAATATCCAGATTACAACCCTGAAATAACCCGGACGACAGAAATGACAACAAAATAAACCACCAAAACTCCTCCCTGGCTAGCCAAGAAAGGAGTGTCTTTCCAATTACCAAGCTCGATATCTTAGCCACTAAGTCGCACATCGACATTACCAAAACATTCACAAGTCTCCATCACGTTGACCTTAGCAAATATCTTTTGGGTCCCTTTTGCCAACTCGTTCTTAAGATCAACTTCTGGAACCGAGACTAATAGCGTTGAAAACTTTGTGGTAAGTGTCCCTCCAAGGGATTTAGAAGAGTTCTCATATTCCTTTTCAACACAAATCATGCCCACCATATGCGTCTCATTATGAACATGCAATGGACTTTGGCTAGTATCCGCAGCATCTGGATTTTGCACGGTAATGTCACATGCATCAATAAGCTTCTGGACTGCTCTTTTCAGAGGCCAACAATTTTCTATACTGTCCCCCGGGGCATTAGAGCAATATGCACACCTTTGAAAATAATCAAAATTCTTTGGAAGGGGGTTTAGCATTTTTATCTGAATCGGCTTCAACATGTCCAATTGCCTCAACTTTTGGAACAAACTGACATATGATTCTCTAATAGGAGTGAAAGACTTTTTCTTTTGCTGCTGTCTTTTCATTTTGTACTCCGGCTTCGGTTGGAACCTCTTGCAGGTAGGTGGTTGACATGCTTGAGGAGGCGGGTAAAACATTTGTGGAGGTGGTGCAGGCCAATATGAATCCTGTGGATGTGGAGCATATAGTGGTGCATTATGGATAGAGTAGTGTGAAGGTGAGGTATGACTTTGGGGATTTTGTGGAGAGAAGTAGCATTGGGGAAGATTATCTGGAGTACGTGGATATTCATGGGGTCGATGTTGAGGCTGAAAGCATTGAGCAGGAACGCCCACTGAATCTTGTCGTTGGCGGGACTCAACAGCATCTTTTCTATTTCTCTTTCTTCCCTCCAAACTTACTGAGATGTTCTGAATGTCTTCTGTAGTATCTTTCAATGCAGAATTGCTCATGATTTTTCCTGACTTGATCCCTTATTCTACCATCTCCCCCATTTTTATCAGATCATTGAAAGGCTTACCTAAAGCCGGGATCAAATGCTGAAGTAGGTGAGTCCTTGATCTTGTAGGAAAAGCTTAACCATTTCTTCTTCATCAATCGGGGGACTGACCCGAGCGGCTTGTTCCCTCCATCTGAGCCCAAACTCCCTAAAACTTTCCTCGGGTTTCTTTTCCATCTTAGATAGGGAGGAACAGTTTGGGATAATATCTATATTGTACTGAAAGTGTCGAACAAAATCTTGAGCCATGTCATCCCAGGCATACCACATACTCTCATCTTGACGAGTATACCATTCCAAGGCTGCCCCACTCAAACTCTCACTGAAATACGCAATCAACAATTCATCTTTCCCGCCAACACTTCTCATTTCACTGCAATAATCCCGCAGGTGGGCCACTGGATCTCCATGCCCATCATACAAGTTAAACTTTGGCATTTTAAACCTCGCGGGCAGATGAACATCAGGGAACATACATAAGTTATTGTAAGACATGTTAGTCTGATTTCCCATCCCCTGTATGTTCTTTAAGGACCGTTCTATGCCTTTCAGCTTTCTGGATATCTCATCCCGCCCTTCTTTTCCTGTGGACTTTTTATTTTCAACATAAGGCTCATTCTGAGGATTACGATTATACGAGTCCGGGACCTGGTGGACAACCTCTGGGAGGTAGTATTGGGCATCATGAGGTTTGAACTGGTGTTCACTGTTGGACTTGAGGAGAGGTTGTTGAGAATTTGTGATGATGGGAATAGTAGACATGACAGGAGGGCTATGATAAGCGGGAAAATCTAGAGAATATGGTGGATCATCTGACAATATGGTCGGGGCTTGGGTGAGGGTAGTATTTAAGAAGCAAGGTGGTGGCGGGGTGGTGCCTTCCTAGTCATCCAAGCCCGATACATATCTGTCATGTGTTGTCTTAACATCGTTACCTCTTCAGCCAACCCAGTGTCTTGTTCAGACAACTGCTTTTGGGCACCAGTATCAACCAACTAAATTTCGTTGTCGTCTGCCATTGCCTTTCGACTTTATGTTGTAGGGAAGAGTTACCAGTTTAAGAACCACAAACGAACCACCCTTCTGCTATAATGAAGCAACAAAGAGGAACAAAATGAAGTCATCACATTAGTGTTAGGGCATTTAACATAAGATAATCTCACATTATGTGCAATGCACCTAGTCACAGTTAACGGTTCTAAAATGACTTCGAGGGTACGAAAGTCATAGGGCATTATCCAAATTTTCTTGTTCTAGCCTCCCTCTTTTCTTTCCTCTTTAACACTCTTTGGTTTGCTCATTTTCTTTCCTCTCTTTTTTCTTTCTGATTATCACTCTTTTATTTCCTCATTTCTCACATCTCATAACTTCATACTTTTTTTCTTTTTCCTTTTTTTTCATTTAAAAAATGATTCAATCGAACCCTATGTAGGTTGCCTACGTATCATGTAGAGACATGAATTAGATCTTGTGTAGTTCGGACATATCGGGAATGTAAAGTAAATAAACTAACTCTTTTTTTTTTTGGATTTTAATTTTTTTTTTCTTTTTAATTTTCGAAAGAAAACTTATAAAGAAGAAAGAAAATATTTTTTGATTTCGATCTTTTTTTTTTGGATTTTAATTTTTTTTTTCTTTTTAATTTTCGAAAGAAAACTTATAAAGAAGAAAGAAAATATTTTTTGATTTCGATCTTTTTTTTTGGGGGGGAGGGGGGGGGGATGATTTCGAAAGAAGAACTTCTAAAGAAGAAAGAAAATATTTTTGGATTTTTGAACTTTTATGTTAAAATTATGAAAGAAAGACTTCTAAAGAAAATATTTTTAAATCTTGAAAATATGTTTAGATTTTTAGAAGAAATTAAAAGAAAATATTTTTGAATTTTTAAAAATTGGGACCGGAACCGATGAGATTTGCCTATGTATCTCACATCCGGTGAGAATCAGACCCGCATAGTTCGTCCAGTTTTGACGGAACATGGGAAAATGTGACTTTTTGAAAACATTGGCTTATTTTCTTTCTCTTTTTTTTTTTCAAACTTTTGGCAGAGTTTCGAAAATTTTCAAATATCTACCTCTCACTCTTGTTTTATTTTATTTTATTTATTTTCTTTCCCTATTCTAGAAGCTAGTCAACATGCAAGCCGAAACAAACAACTACGCAAGTAGCACGTAAAATGCATTAGGATGGTCTTTTTAATTTGGGTACACCTGTTCTAGACGGACCCAACCCCTGTGTTGAGTCCCCAAAGTCAAAATGCACGTGATACAAACAAACGTATCTACTAGGGATCCGACATGAGGTTATGTTATTCAAGGTTTGAACCCTAGGGTGTATTGTTCTAGACCTAGCTTACCCGAGCGGACAACTCAAGCCAAGGGGGAGCAGCGTACCGGGAATACAGAAACTTCACCGGCTTTGCAACTTGTCCGATCCTCATTCTAAATTAGGGTATGACTCTAACAAAAAAGAAGCCACACGAAGCGCACGCTTCCCAGAAGATTTAGAAGACTCAGAGAGAAGAAGGGTTTTCGTAACAGTTTATATACAGTTCAAACAACATCAAAGCGGTAAAAAATGATATTTAGCACATTAAGTTCAGATATATAAAAATCAGATAATAAACCAAAGCCAAGCATAACAGTTATTCTAAGCTCGAATTCTGGTCTGCGAAACCAGAGATTCTGGGTTCGATCCCCAGCAGAGTCGTCAGAGCTGTCACACCTCCTTTTTCCCAAAGGGATATGGAGTTTTTCCAATTAAAGTGACATTATTCGAAATGAGATTATTTATTTATTCAAAGTCGCCACTTGGAATAATTTATGGTGTCCCAAGTCAAGTTACCGGTTTATTTTTAAATCCCAAATCAAGGAAAATTGACTCCATTTATGGTTAGCGAACACAGAAGACCAGGTAAGAAATTCTGTTAACCCGGGAGAAGGTGTGAGGCACTCCCGAGTTCCGTGGTTTTAGCACGATCGCTCAGCTATTAATAATTGTCCTAATTATCTGATTAATACGTATTTAAGACCTATTGTGTATTTTTACCTTTTAGCCGCTTTTAGTATCTATTAACTGCTTTTGGTATTTATGGGGTTTATTTGAACAAGTCGCGATGTCGCGCACTCGTTTGTTCTTGTATATATTGCAAACAGCACCATGTGAAACGCACCCGCGATTTACAACATGTTAATTTTATTATTATTCGAAGTTGTAGTCGAGTCATATGAAACATACACCCGAGTTGGAGATTATGTATCATGACTATGACACGGGAACCGTACCCATAGTCACGGTGATTATTATGAATCGCGCCTAAAGCAAACTACAATGTAGCCTCGGCCTCCGTAAACTAAAAGAGAACAACTTCTTACCTCGAATAAAAGAAAAGACCTAAAATTTGCCTACCCGTGTATTGAAACTAACACGCTCTTATGACTAATTAATTACTCATTCACAGGAATCATACAAGAAACATTGAAGAAGAAAGTTAAAAACGGACCTGAAGTTATAGCTTGTCAATTAACGGAACTTCAGCGATTACAACAATTGAGTTAAGCCAAACAACAACAAGAAACATGAACCAACAAACTTGAACCCAAAACGGCACCTCGAGTCTCGACGAAAGCCTCAACTGATCTCCATTTCTGAAGACTGAAATTGAAGGGAAAGAACTAATTTTTTTAACTTTGTTTTTGTATTTTTTTTTCTGGGATTTAAACTAAGACAAAAAAACAATGGAAAGCTCTCACTGCCTCTCGATGTTTCTCTCCAAGTTTTGTCTCTCTCCCTTGCTCTCCGTTTTTTTTCCTCTATGTGTGTGTGCAGGCGTGCAACTGCTTTTGAATGGAGGAGTTGGGTAGGGTTTTCATAATTGGGTACTTTACATGGAAGTGGGAATAGATCATGACAATTGGATTAGAGTGGAATAAATGGTCACGTGACACCGCTTGGACTAAGGCGGATCTGTCCCTGTTCACATTACTGTTTCTAACAATAAAAATAAATGTTCTGTTTCAAATGCTTCTTCTTCTTCTGAAAACCATAAAGATTGTAGTTTGGTTTCAAATGCATCTTCTTCTGGGAAACATAATGTAGATATTTTGTGGTATAATAGATTTGGCAATGTGCCTTTTGTCAAAATGAGGGACATCTCAGCCATTCCAACTACCTTTGCACAAAAACAATCATTTTTCTGCCCTATATGTCAAATGGCCAGTCAAAGCAGATCCCCCTTTTTACAAAATAACACAAACGCTCTTAGAACCTATGAGCTGTTGCATGTAGATCTTTGGGTCCCTATCACATTCCAACTCACGATGGATATAAGTATTTCATTACCCTTGTAGATGATTATAGTAGGTATACATGGACATACCTTTTGACGTGCAAGAGCAATAACTTGCATGTCATCAAAGCCTTTGTTGCCATGGTAGAAAATCAGTTTAAGACTACCATCAAAACAATTAGAAGAGACAGTGGTCTAGAGTTTGTTAATGCTGCCAGCACCATATTTTTCTAAAGTAAAGGAATCATACACAAAAAACCTTGTCCTTATACACCACAATAAAATGTCATAGTTGAGAGAAAACACAAGTATCTCCTTGAAACAACTAGAGCATTATTGTATCAATCCAAACTGCCTTTACAATATTGGGGTGAATGTATCCTCACCTGTCACGATCCAAAATCCGACTAGTCGTGATGGTACTTAACCCAACCCGCTAGGTAAGCCAATTAAGCACTAATCAATTCCAGTAACAATTAATAAAGCAATTAAGTAAGGAAATATCTGAATCTAATACATTTTCCAAGAACTGGTAGTACAAATCATGAGCTTCTAAGAATAGAGTTTACAAAGCTGAAATGAATTAAATACATAGTCTGTTTGAAAAGCACATAAACAGAGTTTCATAGACTTAAAGCTACCACGAACAAGGGGCAGCTACAACCGGGACGCAGGTACACCTTCGATCCAGCTCCCATCGAACACAACAACATCAGTAACCAACATCTGCACGCAAGGTGCAGAAGTGTAGTATGAGTACAACCGACCCCGTGTACTCAATAAGTAACAAACCTAACCTTAGATTGAAAGTAGTGACAAACTAACAAAAAGGGATCGGGTCCAACACCAATATTCCACAACTGTTCATAACAGCATAATACAAGTAACAAACGAGTATCTCATAAATAAAAGGGCTCAGTTCGTTCACAGTTTCAGAAAAATAGGCATTTCTTTTCAAGTATCTCAGTGAAAATCTAAATCTTTTACCGAAAAGCCAATATACGAGTAAGTTAAAAACTGTGATTTTTTCTAAAACTCCTTTCAACAAATAGTAAGATGTTTCATTTTCAGATAGCATGAGGAAGGTACTTCTCTATGCCTACATGTCAAGATACAGGTAAAATCATAAATGTCCCTAAAACTGGGTAGCAAAAGGAAATGCACCTCTATGCATGTATCTCAAGTACGCATGTCAAATGCAATGCATCTCAATGATGAGCACATGTACTAGCACTTGCAGAGTACTCAATCTCACTGTCTCGCATCCTCTCTCACTATGCTCAATGCTCAGCACACTCAATCACTCAGCATTGTACAATACCTGTTGCGGCATGCAGCACGATCCATATATGATCAGAAGGCCCGTTGCGGCGTGCAACCCGATCCANGCATGTCAAATGCAATGCATCTCAATGATGAGCACATGTACTAGCACTTGCAGAGTACTCAATCTCACTGTCTCGCATCCTCTCTCACTATGCTCAATGCTCAGCACACTCAA
>AWOL01S0001305.1:1173-28668 GCA_000715115.1 Nicotiana otophora
GGGTCTTGCTCCGGGTTTCGCTTATGAAGGGTGTTATGAGGTTCGGAAAGAAGGGCAAGTTGAGCCCTAGGTATATCAGACCTTTTGAGATTCTTGAGAGAGTTGGAGAGGTGGCTTATAGACTTGCACTACCACCTAGTCTCTCTGCAGTTCATCCGGCATTCCATGTTTCTATGCTCCGAAAGTATCACGGCAGTCCGTCTCATGTGTTAGACTTCAGTTCAATTCGGTTGGACAAGGATCTATCTTATGTTAAGGAATTAGTGGCTATTTTGGACAGGCAGGTTTGAAAGCTGAGGTCAAACAACATTGCTTCCGTGAAGGTTCAGTGGAGGGGTCATCCGGTCGAGAAAATGACTTAGGAGACTAAGCAGGATATGCGCAGCCATTATCCTCATCTTTTCACCTCTTCAGGTATGTCTTTATGCTCGTTTGAGGACGAACGATTGTTTTAAGAGGGGGAGGATGTAACGACCCGGCCAGTTTTTTTAAAAGTTGTAGACCCATTCCCCTATTTACTACTCATTCTGTATTTTACAACTGATATATGACTTGCCAGAGTAATTGGTTTAGGTCCGGTGAGGTTTTGGAACGAATTGAAACACTTAGTTCCAAGTTTTAAAGATTAAGCTCAAATAGTGACCAGATGCCGACTTATGTGCAAACGACCCCAGAATAAATTTTTGATGATTCCAACAGCTTTATATGGTGATTTTGGGCTTAGGAGTGTGTTCGGAATTTTATTTGGAAGTCCATAGTTAAATTAGGCTTGAAATGGCTAAAATAGGAAATTTAAGTTTGGAAGTTTGACCGGGGAGTTGACTTTTTGATATCGGGATCGGAATCCAGTTCTAAAACTTTCCATAGCTCCGTTATGTCATTTATGACTTGTGTGCAAAATTTGAGGTCAACCGGACACGATTTGATAGGTTTCGAAATATAGAAGTTGGAAATTCTTAAGTTTCATTAAGCTTGAATTGGTGTGTGAATTGCGATTTTAGCATTGTTTGATGTGATTTGAGATTTCAAATAAGTTCGTATGATGTTTTAGGACTTGTTGGTATATTTGGTTGAGGTCCCGAGGGCCTCGAGTGAATTTCGAATGGTTAACTAATCAAAAGTTGGACTTAAACAGTGCTGCAAAAGCTGCTGCAATTTTCTTGTGTTAGAAATGCAGAAATCGAAGCCCAGAAATCAAGGCAAGGATCGAAGCCCAAAAATCGAGTCCAGGATCAAAGCCTAGAAATTGAAGGCCAGGGTCGAGGGCCAGGGTCGATGGCCAGGATCGAAGCCAGGGCCGAGGCTCAGGATCGAGGGCCATGATCGAAGGCTCAGGATCGAGGGCCATGATCGAAGGCTCAGNCAAAGATCTATCTTATGTTGAAGAGCCAGTGGCCATTTTGGACAGGAAGGTCTAAAAGTTATGGTCAAAGAATATCGCGTCAGTGAAGGTATAGTGGAGGGGTTATCCGGTCGAGGAGGAGACTTGGGATACCGAGCATGATATGCGTAGCCGTTATCCTCATCTTTTCACCACTTCAGGTATGTCTCTATACTCGTTTGAGGACGAACGTTTGTTTTAAGAGGGGGATGATGTAACGACCCGGTCGGTCATTTTGAGAGAACTAGTCCCGAACCCCTATTTATTGCTCCCTCTATTTCATTTTTGGGTTTTGTTACTTGCTGGAAGTATTTTTCTTTGGTTTCGGAGTGAAATGGGACACATAGTCCTTAAAATGGAAGTTTAAGTTGTAGGAATCGACCGTAGTTTGAACTCTATAAAGACGACTCCGAAATGGAGTTTTGACACTTCTAATAGCTCTGTAGGGTGATTTTGGTCTTAGGAGTGTGTTCGGATGTTGCATTGGAGGTCTGTAAGTCATTTTAGCGTCAATTGGCGAAAGTTGCATTTGATGAATTTTGGAAGGTTTGACCGGGAGTGGACTTTTTGATATCGGGGTCGGATTCCGATTCCGGAAGTTGGAGTAGGTTTTTCATGTTAATTATGACTTGTGTGCAAAATTTGAGGTCAATCGGACTTGATTTGATAGGTTTCGGCGTCAGATGTAGAAATTTGAAGTTTTAAAGTTCATTAGGCTCAAATCGATATGCAATTCGTATTTTTAGCATTGTATGATGTGATTTAAAAGCTCGACTAAGTCCGTATGATATTTTAGGACTAGTTATGTTTGGTTGAGGTCTCAGGGGTCTCGGGTGGATTCCAGATGGTTAACGATTCATTTTTGGACTTAGAAGATTTCTGGTGTTGGGCTGGTTCTGGTGTTATCGCACCTGCGGTGGGTTTGCTGCAGGTGTGGTCTCGCATAAGCGAGTTGGGAGTCACAGATGCGGAGGCGAGGAGGATGGCCAGTGGTCGCAGTTGCAGTGTGAAGGCCGCAGAAGCGAAGTCGCTTCTATGGAAGATGGATCGCAGGAGTAAACGAGTGTGGGGAGGCCTGTCCGCAGAAGCGGACATGTTGGCGGGATTGGGACCGCAGAAGCAGAATCTGTGCCAAGAGTTGTTTCTGCAGAAGCGGATCATGGGCCGCAGAAGCGCATTCGCAGGTGCGGAACCTGGAGCGCAGGTGCGGGCCTTGAGGGACTTAAGTGATTTCCACAGAAGCAGAGGAATTTACCGCAAAAGCGGTTCCGCAGGTGCAGTGGAATTGGCCGCAAGTGTGAAAAGCTTGGGCAATGCTTAAAACCGAAGGGTTTCGTGATTTCTCTCATTTTGGACTTTGCAACCTCGGTCTAGGGCGATTTTTGAGAGCATGTTTGAGAGATTTTTTGAGGTAATCCCCTTGTGTATATTTTTGATCAATAATCTTGTTTCCTCATTGATTTTCCCACCTAGTTAGTGTGTATTTAAGGTGAAATTCGGGAGTTTGAGGCTAGGGATTTGGAGAATGTAATTTGAGGTTTTGAGTGGCAAGTTGGCGTCGGATTTTGGTAATTTTGGTATGGGTGAACTCGATATCGAATAAGTATTCGTATTTTGTGACTTTTACCCGATTCTGAGACGTAGGCCCGAGTTGCCTTTTAGGGCGATTAAATCTTTAACTCTAAGATTCTTGCTGTAAATTCGTTGTTCCTTCGGTTAACTGCTGCATATTTACTTTAGGGCTACGAGGCGTTTACTCGGGAGATCCCCTTGTCTTGCATATTTACTTTGGGACTACGAGGCAGTTCCTCGGGAGATCCCTCTAACTGCATATTTACTTTGAGACTACTGGGCGGTTTCTCGGGTGATCCCCCCTGTACTGCATATTTACTTTGGGACTACGAGGTGGTTCTTCGGGAGATCCCCTGTCTTGCATATTTATATTTGGGACTATGAGGTGGTACCTCGGGGGTGCCCCTATTGTTTACCTCTATTTACTGTACCTTGGGAGTGCCCCTGTTGTTTAAATTCTCAGTCATTTCAAAATATTATTATATCTTCTGCCTTACTTTTCTTTTAAATCAGTAGTGCCCTGACCTGACCTCTTCACTAATCTACCGAGGTTAGGCTTGGCACTTACTGGGCACCGTTGTGGTGTACTCATACTACACTTTTGCACATCATTTTGTTCAGATCCAGGTTCTTCCCACCACAGAAGATACCAGTGAGTTGGACCGCACGTGGAGACTTCAAGGTATATCTGCCAGCGTCCGCAGATCTCGGAATCCCCCTCTATCCTTACTATATTATTTTTCTTATTTTTTTTAGATTCGGTTGTATAGAGACACTTAGTATTTGCTCTTAGAAGTTTGTGACTTATTTTTACTGGGTTTTGGGAGTTGTAATTATGGATTTGCTGTTTATATTTATATATCAAGTGTTGAGATTGGACTTCAGTTTATTATGCATTTATTCTACAAATTTTTAGGCTTACCTAGTTTTAGAGACTAGGTGCCATCACGACATCTTACGGAGGAAAATTGTGGTCGTCACAGATTTTGACCTATACAGTTAGTCCCTCCGTTTATTGAGGTCGGCCTCGGGCAGGCTTGATGAGCGGATTCTGTTAGTCGTGGTCGAGATGATTGGATGAGCGGGCAACATGGCCTTTCATGAGCCGTAATTTTTGGGGTCACGTCATTCCTGGAATAAAGTGATGTCATGATGTCATGCGTCATTATGGTGCATTTTCCCGATGCGTTGCATCGTTTTGCATGTGTCTGTTGGTTGGATTTGTCAGTTCGATAGTTGTGCTAAGAAATGATGACCTAAGTTTTCGATTTTGATGCCTGAGCTATTATAAATAGGGATCTGAAGATCCACACTCAAGTTTTACAAATTTCCCACATCGAAACCTTGTGCCTTCTTCTTCTTATTCCATTATTGTGCATCTACTTTCCCTGCTCTAGCAATCCCTGTTGTTCTTAACTCCTCATTACTTTGAATACCCTCTCTTTCGTTAGAACTATGTCTACCGTATCTTCTGGTCCTAGCGAGGAAAGTTACCCGGTACCTTTAGCGATGGTTTTCCCTCATCATGCGGAGGGCGTCTCCGCTGCCGTCGAGGATAAGAACTTCCTTACGGTGGAGGAGATAGTTCCTCATGGTGAGAAAGTCAGGTCTAATTTTACAAGGGTGCCTTAAGCTAAACCCGAAATCTTCGAGACGGCGATGAAAGATGCCAATTTATTAGAGCTTAGGGCTAAATTCGGCATTCCTACTCACATCGAGTTGGTCCCCTCCGGGAAGGATGTGGTACAAGTCCACCGCCCTGGGTACTGTGCATTCTACGCTTACACTTGTCATGTCGGCTACACTCTTCCCCTTCTTCCACTAGTGGAGGCGTTTTGCTGTTTCTATGGCTTTTGCCCAGCTCAGCTCGCACCGTATATCTATAAGATCATTGGGATGCTTACTAAGTTTGCAGAGATGACCGAGGCCGAGATCACTCTTCGGCATCTGACGTACTTATTCACCCCTAGTTTCTATAGGGGGCGATGTTGAACCTTCGCCACTGAGGTGGTAAGTGCCTGTGGCAAAGATGGATGACAAGGCTAGCCTCCAGTTCTGGCACAACTTCTTCTTCATTAGAACTGAGGACGTGGTGGCCAACGTAGACGGCTTCCCTGAGACTTGGAACTATACTCGTAAGCATCTAACCTTCTTGTGTTGATGTATTTGGTTTACTTTGCTTAGTCGCGGGTTCTGATATCTTGCTCCTTTCTTATGCAGCCAAGACTTCGCCCCCTCCTTTGGTTGGGGATATTTTTGATTGGGTTGGCTAACTCCTCCCTTACATCGCAGGGATTCGTGAGTGGCCGGGCTTTCTCAAGAAGTTTGAGCCTGCTCATTCCTTGACCGGTGAGTTTCTCACCTTTGGCTTATTGGCTACTCGCCTTATGTGGTTCACTCCGGTTGACCTTCTTTTGTTTATGCTTCTTTCGATTTCAGCCCAAGGGTCTTCGAGGAGGCCGAGAGATCCCCCCCCTACATTCCGTAAGAGGAAAACTGCTACCTCTTCAACTTCTGCTCTTTCTACAACCGCGGCTAGGCCTGCTCGTTCCTCAGTCCCACATGTTGCTTCTTCAGCATCAATTTCTTCTCTATCTGTGGATAATTCGGCAGTGTAGCCTCCGGCTTCCCCTTTGTACTATCTTCTGGATGAAGAAGAGGAATCATTTTTGAGTGACGAGGATTTGTTGCCTCGTAAGAGGAGGTCAGTAGACATTGGCGACGGGGTTTCCCGGGCTGTGGACCCTGTGATCGATGATTTTATCATTTGTGAGACAGCGACCATAGCTCTTGAAGACGACGTCGTGCTAGCATCTGCGATTCAGAGATCGGCGGAGGCCGTTGAGGGCGTATCTATTTCTCCCGTGATGATGGGAGCCGAAGGGCCGGTCGTTGTGGCCTCTGATACTTTGCGGCAGGAGGGGCCATCGACCTCGTAGCCGACTGATGATTCTTCTTTGCCGACTGATGCGAGAGGAAAAGGCGTTGCCGAAGACGGGTTCAGACCTCGATGTTGCCGAGATGAGGATGATAGAGGAAAGATTTACCCAGCTCGAGGTAAGGTTGGAGGGGTCTACGCGGAACATTGCGATCCCCATGGATTATGACTTATTAAAGAATACGGAAAATGTGGTTCCTGCCTTCGGTCCCCTATGCTCCGACGTGGAGGGTGAAACCCTCCAAGAGCTAGATGATGGTACCCTATCGAGGAGCATAATCGGCCTCGCTCTCAAGGTAAGTTTTTCAAGGCTTCTTTTTTCTATCTGTCATGTTCAAAGTCTAGGCTTTGTTTTTAGTGCTTTGCCCTTGTCAGCGGGGGCACTCTTATTTTTATTTTTATTTTTATTTTATGATTGCAGACCATGATCTTGGAAATTGAAAGCGCCTGAATGGAGAGAGGCATAAAGTTATATTCAAGAAGTTGCAACGCAAATACTTCGAGTACTGTGGCAAGTACCGGGAGATCCGCAGGCAGTTTGGTGAGGGCGGCAACTTGCAGGCCATTCGAGATGAACTGAAGGATAAGGATGACGAGCTGGTGAAGGTCATCGAGAAGTGTAGTTTCTCGAGGGTACGTTGAGAAATAAATAGGAAGAGGTCGAGGTCAGTAGGGCCGTAGAGGCTCAATGTGGCGACCTCCAGACACAGGTGGTCGAGTTGCGCAGATAGTTAGAGGAGTGTCTCCTGCACATAGAGGTTCTTCATAGCGAGATCCACGAGAAGCATAACGAGCTGGAGAAGGTGGAGTTTTCTCAGTCGGAGGCTCTCGAGGTAGTGATCCGGACTCTCTATTCTGAGCGAGATAGCGACTTAGAAATGACTAGGCTTAAAGAAGAGCGGCTAGATGAGAGTATTGGAGAGTTGGAGAGAGACAACTCCCTCCTTCAGGGCCAGATGGCCGCCTTAGAGGCCGAGAAGGCTCAAATGCTCGCGCAATGTTCATCTTCTCGCACTTTAAATTTTCCAAACATTTCCCAGGACCTGTACGAGGAATAGATTTATGCTGAAGCTCAGTTGGATATGTTCCGTGATATGCACAATATGGGTTCTGTTACCTCGGCCGCTTCTGAGGATGTTCGAGTTAAGGCCCGCGAGGCTCGGGTTGCCTGTGGGTATGATCCCACCACACCCGAGGCCAGTGACGATAAGGGGGACATGGGTGTGGGACATATTGAAGAGGATGCCTGGTACGAGGTCGTGTACCCTGAGTGCGATGGTGATGATGAGGGGGGAGATCGATAAGGCCCAGATGGTCAAGGCGATGGTACTGAAGAGCCTGGTGGCGACCAATAGTTTTTCTACTTCTTTATTTTACTTTGCTGTAAACTTGTGTATTTTTTGTAGGTGTCTTCACGAGCCTTTGTAAAGAATGTTTAAGTATAAATATGGAATGTTTTTCTGCATCCGTTTCTTTTTCTTGGGTTAGTTGTTTTATACTTGTATGTTTTGTATGGCCGAAGGCTGGTAGGTGTTAGTTCGAGCGAGGTCAAACATAACCTAATTAATTATGGCCGAAGGCCGGTAGGTGTTAGTTCGAGTGAGGTCGAACATAACCTAACTAATTATGGCCGAAGGCCAGTAGGTGTTAGTTCGAGCGAGGTTGAACATAACCTAATTAATTATGGCCGAATGCCAGTAGGTGTTAGCTCGAGCGAGATCGAACATAACCTAATTAATTATGGCCGAGGGCCGATAAGTGTTAGTTCGAGCTAGGTCGAACATAACTTAATTAATCATGGCCGAAGGACGGTAGGTGTTTGTTCGAGCGAGGTCGAACATAACCTAACTAATTATGGCCGAGGTCCGATAGGTGTTAGTTCGAGCGAGGTCAAACATAACCTAATTAATTATGGCCGAGGGATGATAGGTGTTAGTTCGAGCGAGGACGAACATAACCTAATTTTATAAAGATAAGCCTATAAGTGCGAAGTTCACCGTAAACTTTAAGCATCGTTGCCTTGGTCGTACACTTGGAGAAATAAAAATAAACTTCAAGAATTGTTGCTTTGGTCATATACTTGGAGAAATTTATAAATTTTGGGACGTTGGCTGGCGTCCCAATCCCAGTCTGTCTAGTCCCTTCATCAGTTGGCCTGGAGAGTGTTTGAGAGGCTGGGAGATGAACTAGCCGTCCCGTTTTTGCGTACTTCGACTTGAAGTGTTTCCTTCGTCGCCTCGTTAAAAACCTCTTTGAGAAAACCCAATTGGGACAAAACTCAAGTGAGGGAAAAAGAGTACGACTCGGGGGACTCTTTATCTCTTAAAAGTTGAAGTACTTGAGGTGGGTAATATTCCAGTTGTTCGGTAGTAGCTTTCCTTCCATTATTTCTAGTTGGAATGATCCTTTATTTGCTTTTGCCATGATTTTGTACGGGTCATCCTAATTTGTTCCTAGTTTGCCATCCTGTGGGTCTCTACTTGCTTGTGTTTTAGCTTTGAGTACGTAGTCCCCGACTTTGAGCGACCTGATCTTTGCCTTCTTGTTATAATAGTGTTCTGCTTGTTATATTTGGGCGATCATCCTTATGTAGGCCATGTCTCTTTGTTCTTCGGCTTCGTCGAGCTCCTGCCTTCTGCTTTCGTCATTCTTTGGTCCGCTCTCATGGGAGTACCTCAACCTGGGCTCTCCGACTTCGACCGATATTACTGTATCAGTCCCATAGACCAAAGAGTAGGGCGTTTCTCCTGTACTCGTCATCGGCGTTATTCGATAGGCCCACAGTACTTCTGGTAATATTTTCGGCCACAGTCCCTTGGCGTCTTCAAGCTTTTTCTTCATAATGTTCAGTATCGACTTGTTGGAGGACTCAGCTTGCCCGTTGCCCGTGGGGTGGTATTGCGTCGAGAGTATTCTTTTGATATGCCACTTCTCAAAAAACTCGACGACCTTCTTTCCCGTGAACTAGGGTCCGTTATCGCAGCTTCTTTGGGGAGGCCGAACCAACATATGATATTTTTCCATATAAAGGTGATCACTTCATGTTCACGTATTTGGGTGAATTCTCCTGCTTCTACCCACTTAAAGAAATAGTCAGTTAAAACCAAAAGGAATCATACGTTACCTCGCCCTACCGGGAAGAGGCCCACGATGTCCATTCCTCATTTGATGAACGGCCAAGTGAGGTGACCGAGTGGAGGTGTTCGCCCGCTTGGTGAATCATCGAAGCGTACTTTTGGCATTGCTCGCATTTTTCACGAAGTTCGCAGCCTCCTTTTTCATAGTGGGCCAGTAATATCATGCCCGTATAAGGCATCCAACCAGAGCCCGATTGCAGAAGTGAGCTCCACAATGGCCCTCGTGGACCTCTTCAAGGACACGCCACGTCTGGTTTGGGCCTAAGCATTTCATCATAGGGCCACCATAAGTTCTCTTATACAGGTCGTTGTGGATTACATTATACCTGGTCACTTGCATTCTTAGTTTCTTAGCCTCTTTTTTATCATCTGGGAGTATGTTGTTTTGTAAGTATGCAACAATACGATTGCGCCAATCCTAAGTTAAGCTTACGGTTCCTACGTCGACATGGTCTAGTGACGAGTTGAGAAGGTGGATCACACTTCTGTCTCCGATTACAATGCTTTTGGTGGCTGCGGCTAATTTTGCGAGGTCGTCCGCCTCAGCGTTCTGTGCTCGTGAAATCTAGTCGAGTTTACATTCGTCAAACTCGGGCACCAACTTGCAAATTTCGGTATGATATTTTTGTAACCTATGTTCCCTGATTTGGAAAGTCCATATGACTTAGTTGACCACGAGTTTGGAATTGCAAACGTAGTTTCAACCGTTTTGCCCCGTACTTGAGTGTCGACCTCAAACTTGCAATTATTGCCTCATACTCGGCCTCGTTGTTCGTCATGTCCGGGCACCTTATGGACTGGCGAATTACTTTATCGGTAGGAACTTCGAGTATGAGTCTTAGTCTGGCCCCTGGCGTGTTGAACGTGCCGTCAGTGTACAGGACCCATAGGTCCTGTGTTTGGGGGGAAGCGTAGGTGGTTTCTCTTTCAACTTTGGGCATTACTTTTGCACTGAAGTCGGTGACGAAGTCAGCGAGAACTTGTGACTTTATCGCTATTCGCGGCTGATATGTGATATCGTGCTCGCTTAGCTCGATAGCCCATTTGACCAAACTTCTTGATAGCTCGAGTTTATGCAAAATGCTCCTTAGGGGGAAAGTCATGACGATCCAGATGGTGCGATATTGGAAATACGGTCTAAGCTTTCGCGAAGCTATGATCAAGGACATGGCCAGCTTTTTGAGGTGGGGGTACCTCATCTCGGCGTCGACTAGTATTTTTCTAATGTAATAGATGGGAGACTGTGTACCTTTATTTTCCCGAACCAGGACTGCACTCACAGCTACTTCGGATACAGCGAGGTAAACTAGGCTATGTTTCCCTGGCTCCGATTTTGAAAGCAATGGTGGTGACAAAAAGTATGCTTTTAATTCCTTCAGGGCTTGGACGCATTCAGAAGTCCATTGGAGGTCGTTATCCTTCTTGAGTACGTCGAAGAATATGTGACACATATCTGATGGTCGTGAAATGAACCTTGAAAGGGCGGCGATATGACCAGTCAATCTCTGAACCTGGTTTTTGGTGGTCAAGTGTTCTGGTATCCCCTCGATGTATTTGATTTGATCAGGATGGACCTAGATTCCTCATTGTGATACCAGGAAACCTAAACAAATTCCTGAGGCCACGCCGAACGCACACTTTTCGGGGTTCAGTTTCATTCTGTATCGTCTGAGTATGTCGAAGGTTTCTCTCAGGTGGTCGATGTGATATTCTTTCCTTTTGGACTTGACTAGCATGTCGTCTATATAGACTTCCATCATTTTGATGTGCTGGTCTTTGAACATCCTAGTCACCAACCTTTAGTAAGTTGCCCTTGCGTTGTTCAGCCCGAAGGGCATGACCCTGTAGCAGTACGTCCCCTGGTGGGTGATAAATGTGGTTTTCTCCTGATCATATTCTTCCATGAGGATCTAATTATAGCCCGAATAGGCGTCCAAGAAGCTCACTAATTCATGTCCGGCTGTTGCGTCGATGAGTTGGTCAATATGGGGTAATGGAAACGAATCATTGGGGCATGCTTTATTCAAATCTATGAAATCCACGCACATTCGCCATTTCCCATTCTTCTTTCTCACCATGACCACGTTGGCGACCTACTGGGTACTTCGACTCCCTGATGGAGCCATTTTCCAGTAGTTTTTCTACCTTTTCATGTACTGTGTTATTAATCGCAGAGTTGAACTTACGCTTGACCTGCTTCACTGGGGGTGGAATGGGTTGACGTTCAGTTTGTGTGTGGCGATTTCTTTTGGGGTACCCGACCTATGCATGGCTGAAAGCAAACAAATCCGCGTTAGTAGTTAAGAATTGACGGAATTTACCTGGTTCCTGGAGCTTGTAGCCGATGTAAGCTTTCTTGTTGTGATCGTTGGTATCTAATTGAACGAGGTCAAGGTCCTCTATGGTCGATCCCTCAACTTCGACCGTGTCATGGTCTCTGATGATGTCCTCGCTATTGTCACATATCGACCTCGACCCTATTGACTGTTATGCCTCTTTTTCTTTGTCCTTCATTTGTTGAGTGGCCGTACTATCTAGGGTGATGCGGTAGCATTCCCGAGATGTGCGTTATTCTCCTCGTATGCTGAATATCCCCATGGAGTCGGGAACTTAATGACCTGATATAATCTGGAAGGGATGGCCCTTATGGTGTGTATCCATGGTCGCTCTATTATGGCATTGTATATTGTTTCTTAGTCCATGATGTGGAACGTGGTTTCCAGAGTGACGCCACAAGCTAGAACGGGGAGTGTGATTTCTCCAAATGTTCGCTCGGCTACATTGTTAAAACCAGTTAGCATGATGCAATGCGGTACTATCTTATCCTCGAGTTTCATTTGTGCAAGTACTCGAGGATGGATAATGCACATGCCGCTCCCATCGTCTATCATAANCAGATGGTGCGATATTGGAAATACGGTCTAAGCTTTCGCGAAGCTATGATCAAGGACATGGCCAGCTTTTTGAGGTGGGGGTACCTCATCTCGGCGTCGACTAGTATTTTTCTAATGTAATAGATGGGAGACTGTGTACCTTTATTTTCCCGAACCAGGACTGCACTCACAGCTACTTCGGATACAGCGAGGTAAACTAGGCTATGTTTCCCTGGCTCCGATTTTGAAAGCAATGGTGGTGACAAAAAGTATGCTTTTAATTCCTTCAGGGCTTGGACGCATTCAGAAGTCCATTGGAGGTCGTTATCCTTCTTGAGTACGTCGAAGAATATGTGACACATATCTGATGGTCGTGAAATGAACCTTGAAAGGGCGGCGATATGACCAGTCAATCTCTGAACCTGGTTTTTGGTGGTCAAGTGTTCTGGTATCCCCTCGATGTATTTGATTTGATCAGGATGGACCTAGATTCCTCATTGTGATACCAGGAAACCTAAACAAATTCCTGAGGCCACGCCGAACGCACACTTTTCGGGGTTCAGTTTCATTCTGTATCGTCTGAGTATGTCGAAGGTTTCTCTCAGGTGGTCGATGTGATATTCTTTCCTTTTGGACTTGACTAGCATGTCGTCTATATAGACTTCCATCATTTTGATGTGCTGGTCTTTGAACATCCTAGTCACCAACCTTTAGTAAGTTGCCCTTGCGTTGTTCAGCCCGAAGGGCATGACCCTGTAGCAGTACGTCCCCTGGTGGGTGATAAATGTGGTTTTCTCCTGATCATATTCTTCCATGAGGATCTAATTATAGCCCGAATAGGCGTCCAAGAAGCTCACTAATTCATGTCCGGCTGTTGCGTCGATGAGTTGGTCAATATGGGGTAATGGAAACGAATCATTGGGGCATGCTTTATTCAAATCTATGAAATCCACGCACATTCGCCATTTCCCATTCTTCTTTCTCACCATGACCACGTTGGCGACCTACTGGGTACTTCGACTCCCTGATGGAGCCATTTTCCAGTAGTTTTTCTACCTTTTCATGTACTGTGTTATTAATCGCAGAGTTGAACTTACGCTTGACCTGCTTCACTGGGGGTGGAATGGGTTGACGTTCAGTTTGTGTGTGGCGATTTCTTTTGGGGTACCCGACCTATGCATGGCTGAAAGCAAACAAATCCGCGTTAGTAGTTAAGAATTGACGGAATTTACCTGGTTCCTGGAGCTTGTAGCCGATGTAAGCTTTCTTGTTGTGATCGTTGGTATCTAATTGAACGAGGTCAAGGTCCTCTATGGTCGATCCCTCAACTTCGACCGTGTCATGGTCTCTGATGATGTCCTCGCTATTGTCACATATCGACCTCGACCCTATTGACTGTTATGCCTCTTTTTCTTTGTCCTTCATTTGTTGAGTGGCCGTACTATCTAGGGTGATGCGGTAGCATTCCCGAGATGTGCGTTATTCTCCTCGTATGCTGAATATCCCCATGGAGTCGGGAACTTAATGACCTGATATAATCTGGAAGGGATGGCCCTTATGGTGTGTATCCATGGTCGCTCTATTATGGCATTGTATATTGTTTCTTAGTCCATGATGTGGAACGTGGTTTCCAGAGTGACGCCACAAGCTAGAACGGGGAGTGTGATTTCTCCAAATGTTCGCTCGGCTACATTGTTAAAACCAGTTAGCATGATGCAATGCGGTACTATCTTATCCTCGAGTTTCATTTGTGCAAGTACTCGAGGATGGATAATGCACACGCCGCTCCCATCGTCTATCATAATGCACCTCACATCGGTATCTAAAATACGTAAAGTAATAACAAGGGCATCATAGTGAGGGAAAGCCAAACCGTTGGTATCTGACTTATCGAAGATGATACTCTTTTCGAGTTCGTCATACCGTTCGTGAGTGATTAACCGTTTGAACTTCTGGGTAATGGTGAACTTCACGTTGTTGATGGAAGCATCGTCGCCTCCACCGATGATCATGTGAATGGTGCGAGTTGGTGAGGGCGGTTTCGGCGCTCCTTATGTTGATCATGTCCTCTGGAAAAGGTTGTCATTCCCCGGTAGCTCAGCAACTCTTTGAGGTGTCCTTGTCGTAACATGTTTGCGACCTCCTGCCTTAGGGAGATGCAATCCTCGGTTTTGTGCCCTCGTTCTTGGTGGAACTCGCAGAGGGTGTCCGACTTCTTGGTATTCGGATATGACCTCATATTTTGTGGCGATTTCATCTTTTGTTCGAGCTTCTCCAGGGCATAGACTATCTCTGTAGGAGACATACAAAAGTTGTGAGCGGATAATAAAGAGGGCATACCTCTTTCGTTCTGGTGAGTCCCTGCCCTTGATCTACGCGAGCCTTCTTCGTGGCGGGAGGGGGGCACGACGACAGCTCTGACGTACGGTTGATGTCATTCCTTGTTAGGTTGTGGAGCTGCAAGGTCTCTTCTGGTATCATTTCTTCGATCTTTTCTGGGTTCGGCCTCTACCGAGGTCAGTCGATGAGTTGGTCCATTGAGGTTATCCTCGTATGCTCGGACCTCGGCACAATATGCATCGTGTATTTCTTTCCAAGTTGTTGGGGGGTACTTCATCAATCGACTTAATATCTTTCTAGTCGCCCTCGAACCATCTCTGCTCATCCCGTTCTAGAAGGTTATGACCGCCATCCCTCCTGACACGTTCGACAAAGTCATCCTTACTCTGTTGAACCGGGCGAGGAAGTCCCTCAATCCCTCTCCTGGAGACTACTTAATCGCAAATATGTCGTTCACCCTTGCCTCGGCCTTCTTGGCCCCAGCATGGGCCGTTACGAACTTATCGGCCATCTCTTCGAAAGTTTCAATGGAATGCGCAAGTAATTGCGAATACCATGTTAATGCCCCTCCTGTGAGGGTTTCACCAAATCTTTTCAATAGAATGGAAGATACTTGTTCTTTGGCGAGATCATTGCCTTTCACGGTGGTGACATAGTAAGTCACATGATCTTCAGGGTCAGTTGTGCCATCATATATCCTTAGGTAGGGCGGCATTTTAAAGGTCTTTGGTATGGCATGTGGGGCTGTGTCATCACTGTACGGATGTTCGACGAACAGGCCGGCGTCTCTCTTTGGCAACAGTTTAGGGGTGCTCGGTATTTTATCGACCCTTTCCTGGTGTTCTTTCATTTGATCTCGGAGTATCCTGTTCTCGTTCTCCATTTCCTCCATCCTTTTCAAAATAGTTGCAAGAGCGTTAACACCTGCATTATCATTGACATTGTGAGTAATAAATATTGTTGGAGGTGGAGGGAGTTGGTTGCACTATTCGTCCGCCGGTTATACAGTGCGAATCCTTGTGTTTTCTGCAGCTGCGTCCCGGGCGGGCTTATTGAGGTTAGTGTGTCGGTTAGCCATGCTTCGAGGAGCTTTTTTACAACTGGGGGCGTCTCTTCCCCCACATGTGGAAGCTCATTTACCAAGAGACTTTGTGATACTGCAATGAGGAGGCGGTGACCTATCTCGCCTAGGGGAGGCATCGGGCGTTGCGCCTTTGTCTGCTGTTTTGTAGCTTTCGTTGATGATGTTCATGAGGTTGGTTGGGAGGTCGTTGATTATTCTCGCCCTTTCTTCCTTGTTACATGTCATGTTGGGATTTGTGCACACAAAGAAAGAAGCTCTCGTTCTTGCTTTTTGTTTTTTACGTTTGTGATCCGTGTTAATGATAGATCTAGAAGAAACTAAAAATTTAACTAGGAAATCCCCACAGACGGTACCAAATTGTTTGACCAAATAGCATAACCCTTGGTTCAAATAATTAAATTTATGTATTCAGGGGGTTTTAGTTAACAATAATATTCCTAGATATGAGTTCCGAAAGTAACTAATGTTGGACAGATCCGATAGAGATATAATGATGGTGTATAACAATCATTCCAAGCAACGTAAACAATGATAGATCATTAAATAGAAACAAACAATAATAAATGGCATTCGATTAAATAAAAGGAGTGATTCACCCAATAAAGGAGAATTTAGGTGTTACTCCTCCTGACAGTGATGAATGACAGACAAATCCTTGAATATTCGAATTATCCTCGGATCTGGTGGAAAGTATGAAATAATATAGACAAGAATCTTGGTGAAAAAGGTATTGTTTGTATTGTAGTGAGAGAGAATCTTTTGTCAAAGTGTGTTCTTACAAAAATAAATATCCCTCTCCTTTTCTATTTCTATCAAACATTTTCTTAACAAAATCCTAATAGTACTGTAAGAGAATATCCACTAAAATATTCCCTTTAATATCCTATTTCGAAAACTAGTTACAGTTTTGCCAACGGTGCTCGACATCGACCGTTGTTGACACCTCGACTAGTGACGGCTTGAAGACTCTTCCTTTTAGAGTTATCTTGTCTTAAATCACGAGAGTTTATAACGTACTTAATTTCCAAAAATGTCCGTGTCCATCTTCTTAGGGCATTGGTTGTATTATCAGAGACCGACCACTGTATTACTTGATGTGTTATTGAGATTATCTATGCAATACTATTTGTTAAACCACCAAAAACAAGAAAGTTCAATAATTCAAAGTAAGGGAGAATTTTTGCTCTAATTGAGACTACTAAATTCAATTTTGTCAATGAGAAAATTTGGGAAGATTGTGTACAGAGCTCAATGTGGAATGTGTGTATAACACTCCCTAAATAATGGTTGCCCGATTGCCTGTTGGAAAAGCTAGTTTCTCTCTGCTACTTGTGATGGACCAAATGTGGGTACAGTCCCTTTATATGCTCTGGCATAAAGTCATGCCTTGTCAAAATTCCAACGATTGGATCCCTCTGCAAATTTAAAAGAGCTAAATCTTTAGAACTAGTGTTGTGTAAATTGAATGCAGAAACAAACATCAGAAATATCAAACTATACGTCAAAACAATCATATGGTAATTTTGTTATGTTATGGAAGTATGTCATTTTTTCGGATTTAACAAATTTTAACCTGTTGTAGCAAGTAAATTATCTTATTATTTAGATTCTAATCCTACTTATTATGGACATTGGAGGGCCGGGGATGAGAAGGGAAAAGAACGACTTACCCCGGTAGTCTTTTTTGGTACAACACACAAGTGTCTAAGACCAAGTTGTCGAAAAAGGATTGCAGCTTTGGCCAGAGACATGGTTTCCACTACTGTGTATGGAGATGTATTTGTGACAGGATGGAGATCTACATACATTTCCATCTCCTCATCAGTGAAGGACAAATCCTCGAGCTTAGGCCCCTTCCCTGATCCTGGCTTAGCGAAATCAAACGCATGAAAACTCCTCAAAATACTGGAGCCGCTCAATACACTTAGTTTCGTGAATTTCTTTCCTTTGAGCAAAACAAGTAGGTGCGACCTTAGAGCAAGTCCACAGAACTCTGGTGCGTCTGAGAATGGCGGTGCATCAATCACGGGAAATCCGTTGTGTCTAGTAAACTTCAAAGCATGTATTATGTTCCCTACCTTCTCAACACCTGAGAATGTAATTAAAGGCCCTGAACAAACATCTCCTGCAACTAATTGCCTCATGTATGGTTCGGCATGTGCTTCCAAATAAGGCAAGCCTTTCATTTTCACAATCTGGTCGTAGACACCCTTGTTAAAACAGTCGGCCACAGTCTTTGAAACAAGGAGCACAAGCATCACCAATGGAAGCATTAGCAGGTCATCGGTGAGCTCAAGTAGTATGACACAGATGGATACCGTCATCCTCATAGTACCCCCAAGGAAGGAGGCAGCACCAAGGAGAGCAAAGAGGCCGTTATTAAGATTGGATATCGAACCCAAGACAGTCCCAACAAAACGTCCATAGGAAGCACCAGCAAGTATGACGGGAATGAACAGCCCAGAGGGAATAGCAATTCCATAGGTAACGACGCCAAGGCAATATACCCCAGCAAAGAAGACAAAAAGTGAAGAGAGGTGGAATTCGCTGGAATTATCTGAGCTAAACAAATTGCGGATGGCGTCGTCATTGGTATTCATAAACAGGGAGGCTAGATCATTGTAATGCCCCGCTGGACATTGGAAATTCTTATAGTTTCCAGAGCGACCTATAGTAGGGCACTTGTCCTCCAAGCCTACAGGACATGGTGTGCAAGTTGCAAACCACGGTAGACAATACGAGCAAAGAGAACTCAGGATTGAAATGGTCATTACGAGCAAGACTTTGAAAGCAGGACCCCTCCTGCAATCCAATCACAAAGAATATTCAAATTCTTACATTCCTTATTGGAAAGGAAAAGCAAACAGGAGAAACCCAAACTAATTCACCCAAGAAAATTCAAATAGTAGAAGTAAAAGTAGATAAAACCAGTGGTAAAATAGATAAAATATGGAGGTAAGACATAAATAAAGCATATCTTGACAAGCATCAAATAACTTGGGAAGGGAAGAACTTTGAGAAATAGGTTTTGATGGAAATAGCAAAGGATCCCTTTAAAATTAGCTTTTCAAACTAATGTTTGTGAGATCTGATTATTTGTCATAAGTTACGGTTTTATAACAGTTGCGTTTATCTACTCCAAATCCCATCTGAAAAATAATGGCATGAAAAGGGGGGAGGAGGAGGAGCAGCATATAAAAGAAGCGCAAGACATGCTTCAGGAAAACATCGTGTATGCACAAAGATAAGTTGTTTAGTAGTAATAACTAGTAACAGAAGCTGAAGTAACTAAACATATTTTTTTAGCAGAATTAAGATACTTACTCATTAATGATGCTGTAAGTCCGGAGGACCTTGTCCACAAGATAATTATAAAGGCTTCCAAGAAGCCCTCCAAGAACTCCAATTAACAACACTGCCAGTACATCTATAGTGTTATAATTAGGTACTCCTGAATTCACATCAAACATTATCAAACCTCCTTGACCAAATAGTCCACATTTCCCGCTCCGACAGAATACAATGAAAGATCTGAGCACCATAGCTACTACAGCAGTCGAGAAGAAGGTCCTCCAAAGAAGAGCACTTCGCCACCTAAAACAGGAAATAGAATAGTTGAATATTTAAGACTGCAAGCCTTCTTACAACAATTACAAGCCAGTAATCAATAAGCAAATGAACTTGAGAACAATAGCATCATCGAATGGATTATTGGTAGGTATGTTTTCCTTAGAAGGTTCATGAGAGCCACAGAACCACATGATGTTGAACCTTTTGACACTCTTGAGGACACATAACATCTACCACCTTACACATTCGTCAATCTAAGTTTCGCGTTCATCTAAAGACAGTATCCTCGGGAATGGGTTTGGGGTCCATAGTTGCAAACAATTCCTGCAATCCTAAGTTCAAAGCTTATTGACACGGTAACTCCCATTCTTCCCGAGTGGGTAGAGAGAGACATTAAATTTACATTATTCCAAGCAAAACCCCTCTGAAGCAGAATTTGATACGTCACAAATTCTTCCTATTTAGTGTACCAATTTACTGGATCGTCCATTAAATACAACACTAGTAGTACCAAGCTTTCTTCAATTTTAACCTCATTCAGAAATCAAATACACACACACACACAGGGAGAGAGAGGTAGGTAGAGAGAGAGAGAGAGAGAGAGAGAGAGAGAGGGAGGGAGAGGGAGAGAGAGAGACCATGAGGCTACTTCTTCAAGAGCAAAAAGAACACCGCCGACTGGGGCTCGGAAAGCAGCTGCAACACCAGCTGCAGCACCACAAGTAATCAAATCTCTACGGTCACGGTCATTTTTGAAATACTTCAGCCACTTCCAAGTCAGATGATACTTGCGGGAGCCGCCCTGTCCAAGTAAGTTTGCTATGCAAGCGCCAGTATGGACCATGGGTCCTTCCTTCCCAACGACGAATCCAGCAGAAACACCCAAAGCAGAACCAAATATCTGCAGATGTTTAAGAATTAGTGTTTCCAGGAATGACTTTCAGCAACTGAGATAATCAATGCAAAAATAAAGCAAAAATAAAGCAAAACAGCGTTTAAAGCCTTCCCAACCACAGAACCACAAGCAGAAGTATCATTTGAGTTTGCTAGAGGAATGGAAGTTGGCTTATATACAGCAAAGGTATTAAAGCATCCACCCTTAAATTTTTGATAGTTCACGTAATACAACAGGCATAGAAACCAAAAGAGAAAAAATGAAATGCTATCATGGAGGGTTTATGAAATCAAAGGAACAGTTTGACTGATGAATATAAAAAAAGTCCCGTAATGTAAATCAATCACTTTTTCTCTTCAGAAGGTCATTCTGTTATTGCTTCCATGATGCCGTAGTTAGGCAAAACAACAAAGAATAGACTGGAGTGCAGCATACAAAAATATGCCTGCTTATAGAGTGTTAGAATATAATGCTTTTATGAATGATGAAAAACAATTATTTGGAGGCCCTGATTTTCCAATGCAGAGCCTCACCATCACAAGCCTCTGGCCTCTCAACCTGGCGCAGCCATCCCATCTCCTTTAGCTCCATCAATAATTTTCTTTTGACATCAGCATTTCTCTTTATCAAAAAGAATCTGCATTTTTACCATGCTCATTTTGTGGACATGCTCGAGTTTAGCGGCACATCATTCACACTCATATAACACTATTCGTATTGCTACCATGTTAAAGAATATATATATCTTTCTATCGCATAATATTCTGCAGCATCCTCCAATTCAACCATCCCAATTTAGTTATGTGCATTAAATTTTCATCTGTCGTGCCTAGAAACTTAGCATAGATACCAGAATTGTGACTAGTAAGGTCAAAAGCCTTACTTCAGTTTGATAAGAATGCCCTATCACCAATGTGCTCAAATATGGAAACATGATGTGTGTGTGTGTGTGTGTGAGAGAGAGAGAGAGAGAGAGAGAGAGACCGACCTTCACAAATAAAGTACTTGGAGCTAAAATGGAATGAGCATCGATACCATTGAGATATGCTTTCACTTCAGGTATTCCTGACCCTGCAGCTGCTGGTGCAATAAATGCACATAGGATTCCAGCACAAGTCGCAAGAACCAAATTGCAACACGTATAAGCAGCAAATCCACGGAAATACCTGCAGTGGAATTAAAATCACTTTATAGTTACTTGAAAGAAGTAAAGGAAATAAATCGGTCACTATCCTTACTAACTAGAAAAGTTGCTCGCACTTCACCACCCACATAACAATGAGCAAAAGTATCCATGATATCTGTATTAGCTTATCAAGTCCATGACTTCATTTTACTTTTTTAACCTTAGTAACAAAACTGGAATAAAGCAAAACCTAGTTTCCATCTAGACGCGATTGTTTTTTAAAGAAATTGAACTAACAGTATAAAAGACTCTCTAACACCTAAAGATTCAAACGAAAAGCAAGACGAAGAAAAGTTTGACCAAAAAGTAAATATCCTAGCTTACAATTGGTAACTACTTTTGCTTTCTTTGCACGTCCTTTCATCAGTCTCATATTCCTAATGCACAACAATTTTTTAAAAGTAGTTAAGAAAGTGTGCAGGACAACTTAAATGTTCTGTTGTGAAGTTTGCATACTGATAAATGTGTCATGCATCAGAAACAATTACTCAGTTTATAGATGGCCGAGGTTCCTAAGGCACCTTACATATGACATCATCACTCAAAAGTTGCAATGCATCTTTCACAGTTTGGTAAAATAACTTGAACGATGTTGGTTGCAAGTTTTGATATTACGAAAATTCAGGATAAATCAGTTCAAAGTTACCACAGAAGCTATTATCATGAATGGAAGTTATGCATACTTGTCCTGAAGCATTAAGTCACTAATGAGCAGAAGCTTGAAGCCAGCAATATTTTCCACTGCTATGTTTAAGAAGAAACCAACAAGCCCTACACTCAATCCAATAAGAAGCACAAGTGTCCACTTTAGGAATATATATTGAAATATCTGGACCTTTTTCCTAGATCTCCAATCTTGCTTGAAAAGATCATTTTCAATAATCCTGCAAAAATGAATTAGCAATGCCAAAATCAGAGAACACTTAAATAGATCCGACGATAAAAAATTTAGTTAAAACCCATCGACTAGAATATGAACAATGATCTTACGACGGTACTGTATATGTAATTTATATCAATGCCGGATACTTCGTACCTTCTTTGACCAATAACAGAAGCAAACAACTTGAGTTAAAGTATGTTCTACCTAGCAAGCTACTGCTCTATGCATTTGGTTTTCCTAGTTAAAATGGGTGAAGCTATTACAAGTTGATATTTTTCTTCTCTGAATCAGCGACTTGTTAATTATATGCAGTATCTGAGGTTTGACAGAATTTCAAACAGAAGGTTTGACAGCGCAAACTCAAAGCAAAAGCTCTATGCATAATCGATTACCACACTTCACCAAGAATTTCAACCCTCAAATTTTACTACTACCTTGTTAGAGCAATAAGGATGACTCCAACTATAAACAAACCCTCCGGTCTGCAATTAACAATACAGACTATGATTTAGGCATAAAGGTTCTTAATTTTCTATAGCTCTTCTCCTTTTTATTTAATTTTTCCCTTTTTTCTTCTCTGCCATCCAAGCTGCAATTTTTTTTTATGAAACCCCGATTCACTGATCTAGTTAAACAAAAAGAAAAAAAAAACTTGGAGATCAAATAGCAAAAGAGATAGGGAACTGAATAGAAAAAAAGCCATGATTTTGATGATCAGGCATTCAACAAAAATAGGCAACTACTTATCTTTGACTTAACAAAAATAATAAATAAAAAAAGATGCAACATGCAAGAAAGATTGAAGAATTAGAGGGCAAAAAACAACCCCATAACTATTTAAGCTGGGACTAAATAACCAATTAGCAGATAAGAAAGCAGAACCATACTCATAATCAAGACTTTCAATGGGGCAAACATTGGCTCCTATAATAGCAATTTGTGAGGTATTATTGACTCTGCTTTTAGAACTAAGCAATGGCTGTCTAACACCGCTCTCAGAAACCGCTGAAATATTCCTCTCCAAATCTTTGCCATTTTCCATTATCATCACCCCAATTCCTCCTCCTCCTCCTTCATTCTCTATATCACCTTGATCTTCCATTATTACCCTCTTTCTCTCTATATATTACTGTACATGAATCTATACATAAACCCCACTTCCAAGAAATCAACTTTCTTCGATGCTGAAAGAGAGAAAGAAGCGGGAGTTGCGTGAATTCTGATTATTTTGTGAAGAGTCAGCGCTATTATATATTGAGCAAGATGTGTTGGAGATTTTAGTGGCCTTAAATAATTTTAAGATTAAGCGTAGAGAAAACCTTTAATTTACGTGAAATTTCGTTTTTAGATGGCTAGCCCAGGCCACCTGGGATTTCCATAGTATAAATCGAATCTTTTCTTTTCGTAGATAAGACCAAATGTTAGAGCGTAAAGGGGTATTAGGTTAACCTAATCTTACGTAAAGTACTCATTAATAATAAATAAAGAAAGCACAGTTACCAAAATTATTGTAGGACCAGACAAGATTGGGTTCCAAATTAGTGGATTAACAAAAAGTACCAACTATTGTTGAAGTATTAGTTAATTGGTTAACACTTAACAACTTGATTAATAAGAAGGTGAAAAATATCAAGTTAAAAGTCTCGCTTAAATAATAGATTTATGTCTAACTTTTATTTTTATATTGATTGTTATGTAGTATTATTAATTTCCCACGAATTGATATTATTTGAGAAGATTTACTGAAGTTACATAAATTTGTTTTTTGCACCAATCAAGTAAAGGCAGTCTGCAACAACAAATAGCTAATTAAATATAAGCCTAATTCAATTAACTAAATAGTATGGTAAATAATGTGTATTAAGAATTGAAATATATATTAATAATTTAAAAATTATTTACGCAAGGCTCTAAATATGAATATTTGGTCAAAGTTATAATGCGAAAAAGCAACCAAGTAATACAAGATACTATGCTCCCCTTTGGCCATAGAATTTGAGAGTTTTTTGTCAAATTTTATTTTCAAATATCTGGTTGTTTATAGATTTCAACCACTTTTCGGTAGATTTCGAAAATAAAATCTTCGAATTTCAAAACAGCTCTAGCGTAATTTTTTAAGTTTTCTACTCGCAAAATTTTAAATTTTTTTCAAATAAAATGCATGTTCAAACACAATTTTAACTTTCAAAAATTATTTTATCTCGTCTTTAAAAACTCATTTTTTTCAAGTTTCAATCAAATTTATATTCCAACGCTAACTATAATTGTATATTCATGGATGTCTCATGGTGTTATATATAACCGAGTACTCTTTGAGCTTCCGTTGTCAAGTTCTGAAATTTATGACAAACAAAAAAGGGAAACAACTCACCAATATTCACAATCTTTTTCTGGTCGTCACTATCACAGTTCACATGTCCCAGTTTGCTACTACTGGTTTGCCACCTTTGGTTAAAGACAGAAAAAGAATAATTAAAGCAAGAAAAGAAAAGGATAAGAATAATATAGATGCACATTTTCATCAAAAGACTCTTCATAATAGCAAATTGGTACAATTCTAAATCCTGCTTGTTTGTTTATTTTGAAAATCGCATTTACTCATTAATTCACCATACGTTACTAGCTATTACAACTCTTATTTTATTTTATTTTATTTTATCTTAGATTAAAACTACAATGCAAGCTCACATAGTATTATAGTTCACAACTTCACAAATATATCAACTTAAGTTTTAATGATTGTTTAGTCATTAGCTCCTATTATTTACTTAAGCAGTTGCATATATTAATGTTTTATACATGTCTGTGATCGTGTGTGTTTGCTACTAGCATTGCTTTCAATATTTAGCAGCTAATAAAAAAAATAAAAAAATAAAATTTAAATATGAATGCGAATAATAAAATTAGCCTGGCAAAAAGAATAAAACACTATAACTAATGTATATATATACGAAGTACAAATTATGGCAACTAAGTTCAAGAACTATTTTAAAATTCTAATTTAAATGAACATATTGCTCCCAACCAAACAGACGTACGGGTAGCCGCCTAAAATGTATTGTCAAGGAAAATGGCTCATGCCTTTGAGTGCAGTGGAAGTCCTTTTTTTATTATTATCTAAAAAGATAATGTTATATATTAAATCATATCTGAGATTACATTATTATAAAAGGAGACTTTTGAATGTAGGACGTGGTTCCAGAGCACGAAAGTAATGGGAACACGCAGTAATTGCACATGGCCAGAAAAAAATCATTAATGCTAAAAATGCATTACACGATAGAGAAATTTTTAAAAAAAACAAATATTTTCCTGAAAGATAAGTATTAGAAACAATTTTATTTTAGGAAGTTAATAAAGGAGAAGGACTGACTGAGTCATTGATACATTAAACCCAATAATAAATGCACTTTGGGCCTAACTCAATACCAAAAACTAGCTTATTGGGTAAGAATTGTCAAACACCATATAAGGAGACCAAGGACCTCAAATCTCACTGATGTGGGACAACTCAACACCCCCCCTTTCTTCACGCCCAGGCTTGCAAACTGGAGCGTGGACAACATAAATAATGGCCCAACATCGGTAACAATAATTGGGATGAGTCTCACTCTTATACCATGCTAAAATGCAAGAGATTCTGTGATTACCCAAAATGTCATCTTTAAATTTAATAAGTAATTATGTGTTCTAAGACCTCGAAAAGCATCATTTATCATTCCTCGACTTGCGTGCGCAGTCCGCACATTTTTCCGGAAAGTTTTTATGTGAAAAATAGATTAAAATGAAAAATAGAGCTTTAAAACTCAACTAAGTTGACTTTGGTCAACATTTTGAGCAAACGAATCTGGATCAGTATTTTAAAAATTCTGGTAGGTCCGTATCGTGATTTGGGACTTGGGCGTATGCTCGGAATCGAATTCCGAGGTCCCTACCCCGAGTTATGGAATTTTGATAAAAAAATTAAAAGCTTGAAAGCTTAATGATTTCTAAGAAATTACTGATGTTGGATTTATTGACCTCGGGTTCGTATTTTGGTTCCGAATCCCGGTATAGGTCCACTATAATATTTATGACTTGTCTGTCAAATTTGGTGAGAATCGGAGTTGATTTGACGTGATTCGGACGTCCGGTTGTAAAAATATAAGTTTTAAAGTTTTCTTAAAAACTTCCTTTGATTTGGTATATGATTCGTAGTTTTAGGTGTTATTTTGGCGATTCGATCGCGCGATCAAGTTCGTATGATGTTTTAGAACTTGTGTGCATGTTTGGTTTGGAGCCCCGAGGGCTCGGGTGAGTTTCGGATAGGCTACGGGATGATTTTGGACTTAGGAAATCTGGTTTTCTGCAGACTTCAGGATTCTAGTGTGTTCTTCTTCGCGTTCGCGAAGGTACTCTCGCGAACGCGAAGAGCAAATTGGGCTGGCACGTTTTGTGCTTCGCGTTCACGACATAGTGACCGTGTTCGCGAAGGCTTGAGGTTCAATGTTTCGCCTTCGCGATAGAAGCCTCGCGTTCGCGAAGGGAAAGAGACTGGCCAGGAAAATTAGCCTCCGCATTCGCGAAGGGCGTCTCGCGTCCGCGAAGGCCAAGCCAGGCATGCATCGCGTTCGCGAGATAGCCCTCGCGTTCGCGAAGAGTAAAATTTGACAGCACATAATTGTGCTTCGCGAACGCGAAGGCTATTTATTCCTATTATTGTTGTCTTCAATTACTGCTGAGTTGCATTCAATTATTATAAATGAATTACCTCATTTATTCCTATTATTGTTGCTGTTACTAATATTGCGTACAGGTTAATGCAAGTGAACCGCCTTAGCCTCGTTACCACTTCGTCGAGGTTAGGCTCATCACTTACAAGTACATGGGGTCGGTTGTACTGATACTACACTCTGTACTTCTTGTGCAGATTTTGAAGTTGGTCCCAGCGGCGTGCCATAGACTTGCTCGGATTTCAGCTATCAGAGGAGACTTGAGGTATAACTGCATGGCGTCCGCAGTTCTGAAGTCCCTGTCGTTGTGTGTTTATTTCCAGACAGTTTTATTTTATTCAGACCTTTATTTGTATTTATTTTAGAGGCTCGTGCACTTGTGACACTAATTCTGGGATGGTATTTAGACGTCGTTATTATTATGAATTATTTCAAAATTGCTTCCGCATTTGCTTCCTTGTTATTAATAAATTTAAAAATTATTTTTAAAATAGATAATGTTATTCTAACGTTGGCTTGCCTAGCAAGTGAAATGTTAGGCGCCATCACTGTCTGTAGGTGAGAATTTCGGGTCGTGACAGTTGGTATCAGAGCCCTAGGTTACATAAGTCTCACGAGTCACGAGCAAACTTAGTAGAGTCTAAAGGATCGGTACGGAGACGTCTGTACTTATCTCTTTGAGGCTATGAAGTTTATGAACAATATCACTTCTTTCTTATTCTGTCGTCGATGATTGAACAATTCTACTCTTATTCTCTCGCAGATAGTGAGAACGCATAATACTTCTACCGATGGACAGGGGCCAGAACCCCCAGTGGCAACTATGGCCAGGGGTAGAGGTTGAGGCCGAGGTCATGCTAAAGGCCGAGGCAGAGGCCGAGGTAGAGCTCAGTCCAGAGCTCGAGCAGCTGCACCTGTTGTAGA
>AWOL01S0001306.1:9045-30587 GCA_000715115.1 Nicotiana otophora
GTGTATCACAATACCACAATCCCAACACAAAGCGGCCCTACCGCCGCACCCTAATGTATGCGGGTGGATGTGTATCACAATACCACAATCCTAACAAAAAGCGGCCCTACTGCCTCACCCCAATATATGGGGGTGGAGGTGTATCCGAATACCATAATCCCAACACAAAGTAGCCCTACCGCCTCACCCCAATATATGTGGGTGGAGGTGTATCACAATACCACAATCCCAACACAAAGCGGCCATACTGCCTCACCCCAATATATGCAGGTGGAGGTGCATCACAATACCACAATCCCAACGCAAAGCGGCCTGACCGCCTCACCACAATATATGCGGGTGGAGGTGCATCACAATACCATAATCACAACACAAAGTGGCCCTACCTCCTCACCCCAATATATACGGCTGGATGTGTATCACAATACCACAATCCCAATACAAAACGGCCCTACCGCCTCACCCCAATATATACGGGTGGAGGTGTATCACAATACCACAATCCTAACACAAAGTGGCCTTACCGCCTCACCCCAATGTATGCGGGTGGAGGTGTATCACAATACCACAATCCCAACACAAAGCGGCTCTACCGGATCACCCCAATATATGCGGGTGGAGGTGTATCACAATACCACAATCCCAACACAAAGCGGCCCTACCGCCTCACCACAATGTATGCGGGTGGAGGTGTATCACAATACCATAATTGCAACACAAAGCGGCCCTACCGCCTCACCCCAATATATATGGGTGGAGGTGTATCACAATACCACAATCCCAACACAAAGCGGCCCTACCGCCTCACCCTAATGTATGCGGGTGGATGTGTATCACAATACCACAATCCTAACAAAAAGCGGCCCTACTGCCTCACCCCAATATATGGGGGTGGAGGTGTATCCGAATACCATAATCCCAACACAAAGTAGCCCTACCTCCTCACCCCAATATATGTGGGTGGAGGTGTATCACAATACCTTATATAAACTCAAAGCGACATAGTTCTTCATTACATTTACGGTCGTAATTTCATATATCATTTGAATACTTCATGTTCATGCTCATCATGGAGAAATACATCTCATTACATTAGAACATGCATGGTAAATCAATAAGTTGATTACGATGGCGCATGGACCAAATACGATATCCATAAGATTTATCGTTGCTTAGCATATGACATCCCTCTTCCACTACATTATATACTCTCTTGTCATGTTAAGGTCATTAGCTAAGTTCATGATTCTTGGGGGCTTAACATCGAAGTCATTTACATACATTATTTTATAAGCATACAATTATAGTTGAAACCATTGGGACATACAACACCTCATAATTCTCATTTAGGCAAACGACCACACTTCATATTCATACCATCACTTACTTGTACTATTCATGGGTGATCATAGGGCATCAAGAACATTTAAAATACTTAGGAACACCATAGCCTCTCCTCATGAGGGCGTAAGAGCTTATAACACATTGAAAACATAAGTACAAATACGTTCATCTCATAACCTTTCATACCATATATCACTTCACAATTTCTATCCACTACTTACACATCATTATTTGATTGGATCCCTTGGCCATACCTATTATTCTTCATTCATGGCATTGTGGCTGTATATTATGTTCCGCACTATTATTTCTTTACTTTCAAGGATTATTATCATAAACATCATCATATAGAATGCTCTTGAATACTTTTCCCCAAAAGGGTATATAAACTCAAAGCAACATAGTTTGTCATTACATTTACGGTCATAATTTCTCATATCATTTGAATACTTCGTGTTCATGCTCGTCATGGAGAAACACAACTCATTATATTAGAACATGCATGGTAAATCAATAAGTTGATTACAATGGTGCATGGACTAAATACGATATCCATAAGATTTATCGTCTCTTAGTATATGGCATCCCTCTTCCACTACATTATATACTCTCTTGACATCTTAAGGTCATTAGCTAAGTTCATGATTCTCGGGGGCTTAACATCGAAGTCATTTACATACATTATTTCAGAAGGATACATCTATAGTTGAAACCATTAGGACATACAACACCTCATAATTCTCATTTAGGCAAACAGCCACACTTTATATTCATACCATCACTTACTTGTACTTGCCATGGGTGATCATAGGACATCAAGAACATTTAAAATATTTAGGAACACCATAGCCTCTCCTCATGAGGGTGTAGGAGCTTATAACACATTGGAAACATAAGTACAAATATGTTCATCTCATAACCTTTCATACCATATATTACTTCACAATTTCTATCAACTACTTACACATCATTATTTCATTGGATCCCTTGGCCATAACTATTATACTTCATTCATGCCATTGTGGCTGTATATCATATTCCGCACTTTTATTTCTTTACTTTCAAGGATTATCATCATAAACATCATCATATAGAATACTCTTAAATACTTTCCCCAAAAGGGCAATACACAATTTCAACTCATGAATATATAAGAACTCAAAACATATTAGAAATACCTACCAAGCATAGCATTAGTTAGAACAACCACCTTTGGATATGACTTGAGTACATATGCTTTTGGATAATTCTATTTTCTGAGTCAATTCGGAATAGTTGAACAAGGCTCATTTCATAATATTTCACACATCGTTTCATTTCATCAGTGCTATTGGTGACAAATATAACGTTCAACACTTTATATCCCCAACTCGTTACTTCACACTATATATACTCAACTCACTACACATTTTATATCCCCAACTCACTACTTTCACTTTCAAGTATCTATATAGATTACCGACAACAAGGAATCCCTAATCACGACTTTTAGTACACCTATGAGCAATTAAAAGTCTTATGCACATTGAGACTTCTTACACAATTTGGCATAATAGCCTTCACTTGAAACACTACTTGGAGTCATAACAATTTTATACCCAACTCATGCTTTGAACACATTCTCGAAGGATAACATCATATGATAAGAGCATCCGGAACAAATTTTGAATATATACCTTTCAACACAAAGCTTATTCGGAATAATTGGTTCATAAAGAATAACTCGGGACTTACAAGAACATCATGGAATTCAATTCTAGGAAAGAGGTTTAGCCAACATACCTGGAATTCGCCCCTTAATAATACTACGACGTTCCACCACACTAAACAACTTCAATCTACAACAATGCAACACAATTGCACCAATATTAGCAAGATTTCTATACTTTAAGTCATTTAGACTTTTTATCAAATACTAGATGTGCAAATCTTACTACAAGGTTCTTCTACAATATTTCCTTCACTCCTCAACCTAATCTTTACTTATTTTAGCTCAACAATCTTCCCACAAACCTTATTAGTAAAAGCATGTATAATTAATACATTTAAACCCAAGAATCATACTCCTAATCACCCATCTTTTACCCCAAACTTGATATTGAATACTAGGGGTTTGAATCTTACCTCTTGAAAGAAGATCTTGTGAGATTTCCTTGTTGGATTTCAAGGCTTGTACAAGATCTTGATGAACAAAACAGTTCACCTACTTCCTCTCTCTAGAACACTCTCACTTCTCTCTAAAATATCAGGTTTTATCTCAAGAAATGACTTAACCCCTCTCTCTACCCGGTCTTGGGGTTATTTAATGGGTTCCTACGTGGACGGCCGCGCATCTGGGCACGCATATGACACAGGTCCAGTAAAATGGCCATACCTTTCTGTATATATATCCAAATGATGAACAGTTTGATGCGTTAGAAACTAGACTCACAACGATTTACTATTATAGGTTATACACCATATAAATCTTCCTATATTGAGAGTTATTCGCGTTTGAAGTTAGGTCTTATGCGAACTCACTTGAAACTTTATCCCATCATATAATTTTTAACTTAACTTAGCCTTAGGACTCTTCTTAGACCATAAACCATTCGTAATGCACCTCATACATATATTATCATGATCAGTTGATATCATTCATATAATATTCCTTGTCTATATACAAAATAATACAATTAGCACACATCAACTTTCTTAATATCGCTTAAGTACTTCGAAATTTTTCAGGGTGTTACAGCAATGCAGGTGGCTTGAGTTACTGAAGTACTATGATATTACTATCCTTTACCATCTGGGCAATGCGAAGAGTATGAGTATTTTGACATTCATTTCAGCAAATGAGAGGCCATTGTCTTTGGACATTTTGTCCTTAGCTAACAGACTTGTGAGATTAGATATTTCAGAGCCCAACCGAGTGCTTGCATGTGTTATGGCTCAGACTTTATTATTTGAGCGGATCAAAGCTCGTCAGTGTGATGATCCACACTTGCTGGTTCTTAGAGAGACTGTACTACAAGGTGGTGCCAAGGAGGTTACTATCGGTGAGGATGGTGTTCTACAATTCCAAGGTCACCTGTGTGTTCCTAATGTTGATGGTTTGAGGGAGAAGATTAAAGAGGAAGAAAAGAGTTCTCAATATTCTATTTATCCTAGTTCTACGAAGATGTATCGTGACCTGAGGCAACATTATTGGTGGTGGCGGATGAAAAAGGATACAGTTGAGTATGTAGCGAGATGTCTAAATTGCTAGCAGGTTAAGTATGAGCACCAGAGGCCAGGTGGCCTACTTGAGAAGATGGTTATACCGTAGTAGAAATGGGAGTGCATCATTATGGACTTCATAGTTGGGTTACCATGGACGCTGAGGAAGTTTGATGTTGTTTGGGTCATTGTCGATAGGCTGACCAAGTCGGCACACTTTATTCTAGTTGTGACTACATACTATTCAAAGAGATTGACCTTGATATACATTTAGGAGATTGTCATATTGCATGGTGTGCCTATTTACATCATATCAAATAAAAGCCCTTAGTTCATTTCATATTTTTAGAGAGCAGTACAAAGTGAGTTGGGCACTTGGGTAGAGCTCAACACCACTTTTCATCTGCATGCCGATGGGCAGTCGGAGCGGACAATTTAGATTCTAGAGTATATTCTCAGAGCGTGTGTGATTGACTTTGGAGGGTAGTGGAATCGATTCTTGCCTTTGGACGAGTTTACTTATAACAACAGCTATCAGTCCAGCATTCAGATAGCACTATTTGAGGCTTTATATGGTTGGTGATGTTGTTCGCCCATCGGATGGTTTGAACCTGGTGAGGCTAGGTTATATGACACTGATTTAGTGAAGGATTCCTTGGAGAAGGTAAAGTTAATTCAAGAGCGACTTCGCACAGCAAAATCCATACAGAAGTGTTACGCGGATCAAAAGGCACGTGATTTATCATTTATGGTGGGCGAGAAGGTTCTCTTGAAAGTCTCGCCGATGAAGGGTATCATGAGGTTCGGAAAGAAGGGTAAGCTGAGTCCGAGGTTTATTGGCCCATTTGAGGTGTTGAGGCGAGTTGAGGAGGTTGCTTATGAGCTTGCTTTGCCTCCCAATTTATCAGGAGTTCATCCGGTTTTACATGTGTCTATCCTCCCGAAGTACCATGCCGACAAGTCGCATGTGTTAGATTAAATCACGGTTCAACTAGATGAGATCTTTGGCAATAAAGCCGAGCCAGTTACCATAGGCAAGTTCGCCAGTTGAGGTCTAAGAAGATTTTTGCGGTAAAGATCTAGTGGAGGGGTCAACCAGTCAAGAAAGTAACTTGGGAGACCGAGGAGTACATGCGGAGAAAATATCCACACTTATTCAGCACTCCAGGTATGATTCTAGACCCGTTTAAGGACGAACCTTTATTTAAGAGGTGGAGAATGTAACGATCCGACCGGTCATTTTGCTTTATAGATCCCTGTTCCCCTAATTTAAACTCTCATATGTTCTTGTACTGTTTTATGACTTGCGAGGATGGTTTGTTTAGGTTTGGAAGGGTTCGGCTTAAAATCGGAACACTTAGTTCCTTAATAGTGGCCTAAGATGGCCAAGTTTGACTTGAGTCAACATTTTTAGTAAATGACCCCGGAACCGAGATTTGACGATTCCAATAGGTTCGTATTATAATTTTGGACTTGGACGTGTATTCAGATAGGGTTTCGGGGTGATCTGGGAGAGTTTTAGCGCTTAATGTTGAAAGTTGGCGCATTGAAGGTTTTCTAGTTCTTTAAATTTGGCTTGGAGTATACATTGGTGTTCTTGAGGTCTGTTTTGGATTTTGAGCCTTGGAATAGGTCTATATGGTGATTTATGACTTGTACGCAAAATATGGTGTCATTCCGAGTTGTCTAAATATGATTCGATGCGTTCGGAGCTAGTTGAATAATTTGGCTTGGGGTGAGATTCTTATTTTCGATGTTGTTTTACGTGTTTCAAGGGTTCGAGCAGGTCCGTATTATGTTTATGAACTTGTTGGTGTAGTTCGAGCAGGTCTGTTCTGGTTTACTTCTTCGTGAACCGCAGAAGGACCCGCACGTTCACAATGAAGAATTTGGGGACTTGGTATTTTGTTCTTCGTGTTCGTGAAGACTTGGGACCAGTGGCCTTCGCATTCGCGATAGCCACCTCGCGTTCGCGTAGAAGGCCTGTGTCTGGGCTGGGCAAGTCAAATGCCATTCACGTTCGCGAAGGGAGGCTCACGTTCTTGATGAGAGGGCGACTCAGTGCATCGCATTTGCGTGAGTCGTCTAGTGATCATGAAGAAGACTTTCAGGGGGCTGAGCAGTTTTGCCTTCGCGATCGCGAGGGCATTTCCGCAATTGCGAAAGAGGAAATTATCGGCAGTGTCTTTATTAAAAACGGGACTTAGACCATTTCTCTCATTTTCATTTTCCTTGGCCGATTTTAGAGCTCTTGGAAGGGGGTGGGGGGAGGGGGTTCATCTAATATCATAAGGTAAGTAATTACTACCCAATGTGAGTTTGATACATAGATTATGGGTAGATTTTAACATGTAAATTATGGGAATTTTAGTATTTTATTGAAAAACCTAAGTTTTCATAAAAATGGGATTAGGACACGAAAATGGTTATGGAATCGAGTAGAAAATTATATATTTGTGTTTGTTAGGTTATGGGCAACTATTATTTACAAATATTTCCGGAATCCGGACACGTGGGCTCGGGGATGAATTTTAGGAACCTTCCAAATTGGGTTGGGTAATTACTTTAATAGTTAAATTATGAATTTTGGAGCAAATATTTATTAGTTTGTACAACCTCTGGCTAGTTTCGGATTGCTTGGCACGGACTTGAGGCTTTGAGTGTGATTTTTGGACCGGAAAGTGGACTTGAAAATGAGGTAAGTCTTTTGCCTAACCTTGTGGGAGAGAATTAACCACATACGTATTTAAATTGTTATTTTCTACTAATTGTGGGTTATACGTACGCACAAAGTGACAAGAGTCCGTACGGAGGTAAAATTCATGTTATGTACGGGTAGACATAAGACTATATTATGCAATACTTGCAATATTTGAACTCAACTTGCTAGTTTAATTGCTTGTATTAATAAGTAAAATTTGGTTAAAGATTATGTTAGACCGAGCTTCATTACTTAGAGATTTGGCGGAATGTTAAATTATTGATGGAAATTTATATTCTTCTATGGGTTTACCTTGCAGTTGTAAACACTTATTTTGTAGTCCGAAGAGTTTCCCTTTTCATGTGGATCGAGCCGAACGCCTCGACAATATTTATATATAATGTGATGCATCCAAGAATCGGGTCGTACGACCTCGGTAGTGTATGTACATGATTGTTATGGATTGGGTCGTACGTTCTCGGCATAACTCGTGCGTATCCAATTATACTCAATATATTATTCATGACTCTAGAAGTTGTAATTATTTAGGAATCAATTTTTTTCTAATTAATCTCCATGTGTCATTTTTTATTTGTAATGACCCGGCCGGTCGTTTTGAGAGTATTAGCCCCGAACCCTTATTTATTACTCCCTCTATTTCATTTTGTGGTTACGTGACTTGCCGGGAGATTTGGTTTTTGGTTTCGGAGTGAAATGGGACACATAGTCCCTAAAATGGATGTTTAAGTCGTAGGAGTTGACCGTAGTTTGAATTGTACAAAGACGACTACGGAATGGAGTTTTGATGTTTCCAATAGCTCTGTATGGTGATTTAGGTCTTTGGAGCGTGTCCGGATGTTGATTTAGAGGTTCGTAGGTCATTTCGGCGTTACTTGGCTGAAGTTGGAAAGTTGGATGAATTTTCAAAAAGTTTGACCGAGAGAGGAATTTTTGATACCGGAGTCGGATTCCGATTCCAGAAGTGGCAGTAGGTCCGTAATGTCAATTATGACATGTGTGCAAAATTTTAGGTCAATCGGACTTGATTTGATAGGTTTCAGCACAGGATGTAGAAGTTAGATGTTCTAAAGTTCTTTAGGCTTGAATCGAAGCACAATTCATGTTTTTATCATTGTTTGATGTGGTTTTTGGCCTCGAGTAGGTCTGTTATGTGTTTTAGGACTTGTTGGTATATTCGGACGGGGTCCCGAGGGCCCGGGTGTGATTCGGATTGAAATCGGAATAATTTGAAACTTGTGAAATCTGCTGAGTGTTGTGTTATTCTTGTGTTTTCGCACCTACGGAGGATTTGACCGCAGGTGCAGGCTCGCAAAAGCAATCTCTTGGTTGAAGATGCGGAACTGGGCATGCCCAGCTAGGGGCGTAGGAACGGAAAACGTTCCGCAAAAGCGGCTTCGCTTCTGTGGTGTTGAGGAACGCAGGTGCGACAGAGTTCCGCATGTGCATCGCTTGGGTCGCAGATGCGCATGCGTAGATGCGAGCCACTTTCCATAGAAGCGGATTCTTTGGAATTGAGTGAAGTCCGCACCTGCAATCTTTTTTCGGAGGTGCGGAGCCACAGATGTGGCAGCAAGGTCGCAGGTGCTGTTTATCTGGCAGAAATGGGGAATTTTCGAGGGTTTTGATTCATATCTCATTTTGGTATTTTGGGAGCTCGGTGGGAGACAAACGTTTGAGGAATTTTTAGAGGAAATATTTGGGTAAGGATTCTTGATTCGTTTTTGATTAATTCCCACAAATGTATTGTTGTTTCCATTATTTAATTAGTGTTTTTGGTTGGAAATTTGGGGAAACGTTGGAAAGACTTCTTAGGCTATAATTTGGATATTTGAAAGGTGATTTGAAGTCGGATTTGAGTAATTCTTGTATGGTTGGACCCAATATCGAATGGATGTTCTTATTTTATAATTTTGGTCGGGTTCCGAGACGTGGGCCTGGGTCGACTTTTTGGAGCGAATTTTTCATTCTTTTCTAAAGCCGTAGTTTCATTATTTAAATTAGTTTCTTATAGTTATATTTATAGTATGTAATTGTTTTGGCTAGATTCGAGCCGATCGGAGTTGGAAAATCGAGGAAAAGACCTTCGTATTGATTGATTGAGCGAGGTTTGAGGTATGTGACGTGTCTAACCTTGTGTGGGGAAAATTCGCCTTAGGATTTGGTATTGTTATGATATTTGCAATACGTGAAGGCCGTGTACACGAGGTGACGAGTGCGCACTCGGGCTAACTGTTGAAAAATCCATTTTCTTGCTAAATAGTTCCCTTTTATTCCCTTAATCGAGTTACTCTAGCACATGTAGTCATCATGTTTAGCCTAATATCACATGCCTACGTGTATTATCTTTTACTTGCAATTTATGCAAAATGTTTAGTTGAATTACCTGTTTTCTTGATTTCGTATTAATTCTTTAATTGTAGGATTCCTTGCTATAATTTCATTATTCCAATTGTTATGTGTTGTTTTCGTGAGTTTTGGTTGAGATGACTGTTTTGTTGTGACACGAGGTTTCGACCGTGCGGAGTATTATTGTGGAACGAGGTTTCTGTCGTGCAGAGTGATATTGTGGAAGGAGCTTTCTGCCGTGCGGTTATCATTGTTTGCACGAGGTTTCTACCGTGCGGATATCATTGTTTGCACAAGGTTTCTTCCATGTTGTTGTGAGATATTTACTTTTGAGACTACAAGATGGTACCACGGGAGTTACCCCCTGTTATTAAGTTCTATTTGCTGCATTGTTGTCGTTGTTGTTGCTGTTGTTGATCCTTAACTTGTAAGATTGTGCTTCCTTACATGTTGTAATTGTCTTCTTTGATTTCGTGTTGTTATCTTCTGTGAATTTCTAGTGTTACACATCTATGTCTTTTCATTACATCATTTTATCTTCTGTCTTGTTTTCCTATTCTTTCCAGTAGGGCCCTGACCTGACCTCGCCACTACTCTACCGAGGTTAGGCTTGGCACTTACTCGGAACCGTTGTGGTGTACTCATACTACTCTTCTGCACATCTTTTTGTGCAGATCCAAGTTCTTCCTACCAGACCAGGTATCAGTGAGCTAGCCCATGTGTGGAGACTTCAAGGTCTATCTGCTAGCGTCCGCAGACCTCGGAGTCCCCCTCTATCTTTATTATGTTGTTTTCCTTATTCTCATTAGCTATGATGTATAGATATATTTAACATTTCCCTTTAGAGCTTGTGACTTATTTCTACCAGGTTTTGGGAGTTGTAACTATTTTGAATCGCATTCTTTATTTATTTCAATTGATGAGGTTTGAGTTTCAGCTTTATATTCAGTTATTCCGCAAAATTGTTAGTCTTATCTAGTCTTAGAGACTATGTGCCATCACGACATTCTCCGGAGGGAAATTGGGGTCGTGACAAGTTGATATCAGAACTCTAGGTTCATAAGTGTTATGAGTCACAAGCAGGTTTAGTAGAGTCTCGCGGAATGGTACGGAGACGTCTGTACTTATTTTCGGGAGGCTATGGAACTGTTAGGAAAGGATTCACTTCTTTGATTCCTTATAGTGCACAATTTTTGACTTCGGATTCTAAATTTATGTCTTTCTATTCTGTCATAGATAGTGAGGATACGTACAGCTGGATCAGATGACCAGACATCCACGCCCTTACTAAAGCCGTGAGAGGTCGGGGTAGAGGTCGAGGACGTCCACGTGGTGCAGCTAGAGCACCCGCTCGAGCTGCTACAGAGGAACCACCAATAGCTCCAGTTGGAGGGCAGGTGTAACGACCCAAAATCCACCTAGTCGTGATGGCACCTAACCCAACCCGTTAGGTAAGCCAATTAACAACTATCCAATTTCAATGAAATTTAATAAGACAAATAAATAAAAGAAAATATCTGAATGTTATACATTTCCTAAGTACTGGTAGTACAAATCATGAGCTTCTAAGATTAGAATTTACAAAGATGGGATGAAATAAATACATCATCTGTTCAAAATATACATAAACATATTTTTATAATTCTAAGGCTACCATGAACAAGAGGCAGCTACAACCGAAATACAGGTACGTCTTCAAATCCCGCTCCCGTCGATCACAACAACATCAACATTCAATATCTGCACGCAAGGTGCAGAAGTGTAGTATGAGTACAACCGACCCCATGTACTCAATAAATAAAAAACTTAACCTTAGGTTGAAAGTAGTGACGAGCTGGGACACAAGTCGGGGTCCAACACCAATAGCCCACAGTAGTTCATAGCAACATAATAGAAGTAATAAAAGATGTAGCTCAGAGATAAAATGTTCAGCTAGTTTATAGTCCCAGAAAAATAGGCCTTCTTTTTCAACTATATCAGTGAAAACCCAAATCTTTTACAGAAATCACCAAAATATGAGTACGTTTTGTAAAACAGTGATTTTTACAAAAAAAACTTTTCAACAACAGATAAGATGTTTCATTTTCAAATGGCATGAGGAAATACAACGTTATCCCTACATGTCAATGAGTATGTGAAGTCATGAATGACGCAATGTCGTACAACATAAGGAAAATGCATCTCTATGTATGTATGCCAAGTGTGCATATCAATGCGATGCAAATCAGTGCTAAAAACCATATGCATACGCTCAGAGTATCAATTCACTCAGTCCTCCCAGACACTCAGTCCTCACAGTCACTCAATCATCCCATTCGCTCGGCACTCGCACTCAGTAGGTACCTGCGCTCACTGGAGGTGTGTACAGACTTCGGAGGGGCTCCTTCAGCCCAAGATCTATAATAAGCCAATCATGGCATAAATCAAAATAACATGCTGCAGCATACGGGCCGCTCACATAAATATCACTCACAAAGAGGCCCTCGGCTTCACTCAATCATCAATCTCTCCAGTCTCTCGGGCTCACAGTGTCATGAAAGATCATTCCAAAAAACATGATGTGATGTATCAATAAATGGTAACAGAGACTGAGATATAATATGTAGATCAATGCGTATGACTGAGTATGTAATTTCAATAAAAACAGGTAACTCAACAGCAGAAATGACCCCAGTGGGTCCCAATATGATAAACATATACCCTAAACATGATTTCTAACATGGATCACAGCTCAATTACTCTAGCATATAGAGATTCCATTGATACAAATAATATTAGGTGACTACGCAGTACCACAGAATTAATCGAGTCACAATTCACACGATGCACGCCCACACGCACGTCACCTAGCATGTGCGTCACCTCAACACCAAACACATATCACGTATATTCGGGGTTCATACCCTCAGCACCAAGTTTAGAAGTGTTATTACCTCGAACAAGACAAATCCAACACCGATCAAGCCAAACGAAGCTCCGAAAATGCCATCTCACGCGTACTGACCTTCGAACGGCTCGAAACTAGCCAAAAGCAACTCAAATACATTAAATCATGAAAAAGGGAACAAACCCCATCGATAGAGGTCGAATCTTTAATCAAAAGCCCAAATTTGACCAAATTTCCAAACCCGGTCCCGTGCCTCGGAACCCGATGAAACTTACAAATTCTGACAACAAATTCAATTATGAGTCTAACCATACTAGTTTCACCCAAATCCGACTCCGAATCGATGTTCAAAACTCAAAACTTCACTCAAAGAAACTTTGGACAAAACCCCCCAAATTTCTATTTAAAATCCATAATCCATTTACCAAAAATGAAGATAATATTATGAAATAACATCACATGTGAGTCACGAATGATTACCCTAAGTCACATGGTGAAAATTTCTCCAAGCATCGCCTCAATCCGAGGTCTATCACTCCAAATATGAACAAAACGACCAAACCCTTGATTTAAAGCTTCTGCCCAGTCATTTCCGCTTCTGCGGACACAAGAGCCGCTTCTGTGGCGTCGATGCTGCGACACGAGCTCCGCTTCTGCGGACTAAACTAGCCAGCCGACCCCTTGCACCTGTGGATCACTATCCACTTCTGTGCAACCGCAGGTGCGAAGCCAAATGCACTTCTGCGCTCCATCTCGCTTCTGCGCCCAAAGCCATCAAACTCCCGTGTAACCTTACCATGCACATACCCGGGGGTGATCCCAATTCACCCTATTCCATATAGGCCTGACAACGCAACAAAACTGAAGATCATTCCTTCAACCTTAGCCCGTAAACCTTAGAATACAATTTCCACATCCAGAATTCCTTACAATGCCCAAATCTCGCACCTACATACTATATAAGTCTGAACAAGCTGTATCGAGCCATAACCATAACCCAAGATGTAATCACATGATATACCACACAACTCAATTACTTATAACAAAATTTCTGATCATAATAACAGCTCGAAGCAAGCCCCGTACCAGTAATAAACCTCGTATCAAACAAAACCTCGTTCTAAAAGCTTCATACACTGCCAATGATGGAAGAAACAAGCAGAAACTAATAGCCCCTTATCAGATCAACAAGTCATGGAGCTCCCTCTCCTTCGACAGGAACTATAGCCAATTCTAAGTCGATCAACGACATTATCCTTCCAAATATACAACAAACAAATCTGATAGCACCCATACTAGGTCCGATGACCCCATCTCATCACACAACCACTCTGGTGACATGCCACATCAATACAACCTAAAACCACAACCCACGCAATCCGTGCACCAATAAGCAACAAACCGAATGTACTCAATCATGGAAAATGACTAAAATGAGAGAACCATCCTGCAAGTGCAACAAGTATCACCACAACCGCAATGCTACGAAACCACAATACATGCTAGAACCAAGACACGCGAATCTAACACAAAGGATCATATCTCAACATAACTTCGCTGCAATGCGTGACCCCATCCAAACACTGGCCCATATGAAATACCTCAAGCCACTATGCCCGAAATAAAAAACCACGCGCAACTCGACATCAAGTACTCAAGATGCATGACCATAACCATGGAGAAACAGATAACACAATATCACAGTCCGGAAAAAACATAACCAATGCGCAATTACTCATTCCACACCCTAATACCCATCTCGATCAAATTCCGCTATAAGGCCCAAATAGAACCACATCATATAACCAACGAATCACAACCCCTCGCGGCATAGAAGGGTAACTCGTAGAACATATCAGAACACGAATAAGCTCAACTCTAACCGAATGGCACATCCCTCAACAATGGCAGACCGGGTCAACCAATCCGACCTGGTGTAGCATACACATCGTCATTGGGCCTACCAATGGACCCCAAATCAACTCTGGTCACCCACAAATAGATAATTAACCATCCAAAAGTTCGCAATGACCTAACCATAACACATACCATTATCCGGCTAGCCTTGGCCACAACTTCACAGTCCACAACCACGAAACACTCTGTTTATGAGAACTCTTAGTTTCTAAATTCATAGAACACACGAATCACCATATCTGCTCCCAACTCCACCGCCCGAATATCTAATACATCTCCCATACACGACCATCCCATCAAAAATACTTCCATAATTCTTCTGTGCCACATAGCAAAACCTAAATATCAGCAGTCGGTCAACCAGGTGAGTACCGCAATACCAATGAAGCATCCGTAAATCGACATTCAGTGCGCCTTCTGAAATGCACCCCTTTCTCAGGAATTACCAAGCATTTATAACATTCATCTATATATCTGAAACTGCACATGCTGTCAAAAAATCATGACCTCCCCTCCAACTATGAAACGTGACCTTGCACATGCAAAACTCAATCCTATACAACACGCCGCATCTATCATGCCATCATATAAAAAGTACGAGAATCTCATAATCAACTCTGAGTCACAAGCAAACTACATACTTAATTAGCCATGAACATTTAATTTGATCTCATCCAGGAGAAAATCACAACACGCAGCACGCTCCTCACGCTAGCAGGAAATATACACCTCGAACCGTGGTAGAAACCATCGAGAACTCTTTAGAATCCATTTGCACGTAACCAAGCTATCAGAACTGAATCCATCTAACGCAACCAAGCCACGCAGGTCGCCAAAACCCAAGAGCATTGCCACGAAACACCTGTAAAGACTCACCCCATCATAAGTACCCAAAGAACCAATCATACACATTACCGTGTTGATCCAACCTACTACCAAACTGTCCTATTTCTCTGAGTTCCTTCCAAATCACCCTCAAGGTGATGCTTCTCCTTTCCAGAACACCACGATCCTTAACCAAAACTCACCCCACGAGTTCCTAGAATAAAATTACACCACCCTAAGGCCCATAAGCCACTATATTCCCCCCTTAAGCACCCCAAAAGTACCACAACCGAGACACCCACTCTAAAGAGACATTATGTGAGTCTATAGTTGTTTCCTTCACCCTCCTGATATAGAAATGTAAGATCCATAATGACATAGAAATACCGCGAGTCTCGACGCCATCCAATGTAAATCTCATATCCTAGCCATATACCAATTCGGAAAAACTCACAATTGCTACATAAAAATCTCGAATCCATTAGAACTTTCTCGAGAGTTATCCACTCTACTCAAATCTCAATTGCACGGCCCCAAATAGGCCGAACGACTTGTGCCCCATTACACGACAATGCCCACAGAAGTAACCCCGCCTTAACGCAACCGAGCAAATTCCTACTCCATGCGCACTACTTCCTTCACGAATAACACCTCAATCATTCCATGATTTTCATATACCCATAAAGTGTAACATAACTCGTATCCAGAAAGTCCATTACTCGAGTCATCCTCGATCTCGACCTTTGCAAGTCATAACTAATTCACAATTATGCCTCAAACCGAAACCAATACAACACATAACCATGCAATCAAATCGTCGATAGCAGACTCCCCCACTTGGCTCAAAGACATAGAAAAAAACAGTCGAAAACTCACAATACCCATACTCTATTACTGCCATAATCCCACACTAAAATTCAACTAAATCCTTCATAAGCTCATGTAACACAAACCATATAATACCTCAAATCGTCTGCTAAGCTCGCATACATCCACGTGATAGTCAGGTCAAGTATTACAACCGATCCAAACTCAAATTGCACAAATATAACCCAATGGTATAAAGGAAAGACTCCACACAACATCATAAAAATCACACATCCGTAGATTACCTCGCACGTTATAACCTACCTGCTTAGCCTTAAACTGACATCTCTTTATACCCTTTCGCAGCCACAACTACTGCGTAATCACTTTATCTTCCTGAGTCCGAACTCATCAATACGGCATGAGAACCTAATTCGTTCCTCCGCTAAACAACATGAGAGATCCTCCAATACTCTCATAACTCGAGACTATATGTCACACCAAGATAGAAATCAAGCACCCAATAGTCCTTTTTACATCTCAAGCAAACACTTCTTGTAACATTCAATCCATCTAAACATATCCTGCAATCACATTATACTTATCACATAGCCATCCAATCACTCATCGAGCCATAAATTCCACTCATAGGGACACTACCGGACATATAAGTCCAAAATCACATGCTCACACAGCCAAAATCCCCGTGCTCAAGCTACAGTCAAAATCTGTCCTCAAGTCCTCCAGATTGGCCCATCATGAGCATACAAAAATCACATCTCGCACCTCATCCATGGAATCACAAGCCATCGATGTACAACCGATATTGAGGGCTCACATGTGCATACGAATGCATGGAAAGAATTCAATGAATTATGTTTCAAGCTGAATCAATTTCGCATGATAAGGAAAGAAAGATGGGAAATTATCCTAGATGCCCTGTAGCCTCTCCAAGATAGGTATGGACGTCATCATACCGATCCGCAAGACTCTATTAGACACTTGCTCATGACTCATAGAACATATGAACCTAAAGCTCTGATACCACCTTGTCATGACCCAAAGTCCACCTAGTCGTAATAGCACCTAACTCAACCCGTCCAGTAAGCCAATTAATAACTATCCAATTTCAATGAAATTTAATGAGACAAATAAATAAAAGAAAATATCTGAATCTTATACATTTCCAAGGGACTGGTAGTACAAATCATGAGATTCTAAGATTAGAATTTACAAAGGTGGGATGAAATAAATACATCATCTGTTCAAAATATACATAAACATATTTTTATAATTCTAAGGCTACTATGAACAAGAGGCAGCTACAACCGAAATACAGGTACGTCTTCAAATCCAGCTCCCGTCGATCACAACAACATCAATATCCAATATCTGCACGCAAGGTGCAGAAGTGTAGTATGAGTACAACCGACCCCATGTACTTAATAAATAAAAAACCTAACCTTAGGTTGAAAGTAGTGACGAGCTGGGACACAAGTCGGGGTCCAACACCAATAGCCCACAGTAGTTCATAGCAACATAATAGAAGTAATAAAAGATGTAGCTCAGGGATAAAATATTCAGCTAGTTTAGACTTCCAGAAAAATAGGCCTGCCTTTTCAAGTATATCAGTGAAAACCTAAATCTTTTACCGAAATCACCAAAATATGAGTATGTTTCGTTAAACTGTGGTTTTTCCAAAAACCTTTTCAACAACAGATAAGATGTTTCATTTTAAAATGGCATGAAGAAAATACATCTCTATGCCTACATGTCAATGAGTATGTGAAGTCATGAATGACGCAATGTCGTACAGCATGAGGAAAATGCATCTCTATACATGTATATCAAGTGTGCATGTCAATGCTATGCAACTCAGTGATAAAAACCATATGCATACTCTCATAGTATCAATTCACTCAGTCCTCCCAGTCACGCAGTCCTCCCAGTCACTCAGTCCTCACAGTCACTCAATCCTCCCATTCGCTCAGCACTCGCACTCGCACTCAATAGGTGTCACACCCCAAAACCGAGGAGCGCGACCGGCGCTCAACCGAGTGAACCCGACCGAGCAAGCCTATTATATTCCTTCTACCCAAACTCATTCATGAATAAAGAGACTATCTGTTTTCCTTAATTAAACAATAAAGTGGTCATATCTGCAATTACCAATTTCTTACAATAGTTACATCATGTTTAAAGTCTCAAATGGACAAGTAATACAACCACAACATAACATAGTTTGTCTTTCCCCAATACCAATACACAACCCACACTATGTCTATAGAGCCTCTATGGATAAAGAAGAGTACAATGATAATGCCGGCAACAAGGCCCCGACTATACCTCAACCATAATACATAAAGATCAAAAGATACATGACCCCGGGATAAAGTGGGGCTCACCAAGTTAGCTGGGAAGAAGGTATACTGCTATCACTGATCAATGTCTCCTGTTGTGGAACCACCTGCATCCATTTAAAGATGCAGCGCCCCCGGCAAAAGGGACGTTAGTACCGTCGAATAGTACTAGTATGAAAACTAAACACCAATTTAAGAATTTAGAAATACAAGATAAATATGATGAACCAGTGCGGCAATAGAATAATATAGATAACTGTGTCAACCATAGCAAGCCTTTTAAAAGCTATCAATAACATTTATAGGATTTAAGAAGAGATCCTATGTAACCATCTTCACACAAAGCGGCCCCGCCGCCTCACCCGATGTATGCAGGTGGAGGTGTACGTACAATACCACAACTCTAATCAAGCGGCCCTGCCGCCTCACCCCAATGTATGCGGGTGGATATAAAACCACAGTACTAAGAACTTACACAAAGTGGCTATGCCGCCTCACCCCAATGTATGAGGGTGGTGGTGCCACAATAATACCAAAACTATACATAAAGCAGTCGTACCGCCTCACCCCAATGTAAGCGGGTGGAGGTGCAGTCCCACAATATCACAATTCCTACACAAAGCGGTCATGCTGCCTCACCCCAATATATAGGCGGGTGGAGGTGTATCACAATCACGATCTCTCTACCATAATCCCCACACAAAGCAGTCATGCCGCCTCACCCCAATGTATGCGGGTGGAGGTGTATCACAATCACAATCTCTACATCACTTGACATAATACCTTTCACATAAATCACGACCAGAAATTATAACATGTGGATACGTAATCCATAGTTCGGGACACATCCTCAATTTATAATGCAATATGATAAGAGCATTTGAAATACGAATTGAACATATATCTTCATCACAAAGCCGATTGGAAGACTCGATTTATAATCAATATCTCAGAACTCACAAGGATAATGAGAATTAAAAACTCTTAAAGAAGCATTTAGCCAACATACCTCACTTGAGCTTCCTTACACTCTAAATGTTCCGAAATACTTAGCAACTTCAATCTATTTTAGAAATATCACAAATTAAACCAAAATTTGGAAGATGATCATGGTTCTAGCTCATTTAAGCATTTTATCAAACACTAGATGTGCATTAAGTTTTCAATATCCTTTTATGGAGGATTCCATCATTCCACAACCCAACCTTTACCATTTTTAGCTCAACAATCTTTCTACACCCCTTGATAACACATGCATGTATAATAACCAACCTTCTTGCCCAGAAATTATCTTGCTTATTATCCATTTCTACACAAAATTCGAAATTGAGGGTTAGGGTGTAGCATCTTACCTATAGGATGAAGACCTAGTGAGTTTCCCTTCTCAATCTTCCAATACTTGGGCAAGAATTGAAGAACAATTATTGGAGAACACCTTCTCATTCTAGGGCACCCTCTCTCACTCTAAAATGTCAGATTATCTCTCAAAAATGGCCCAAAACGTGTATTTAACAATGTATGGTCGGGTTTTAAAAACCCAAAAATGAAGCTCCGGAACAGGTTCTGCGGTCGCACATGCGACCGCATAATGGTTATGCGGACCGCATATCGGTCCCATATTGGTGTCCAAAGTTGGCCAAAATCTGTCTATGTATGCGGTCACTATGCGGTCCACATAACTGTTATGCGATCGCATAATGCACCGCAAAACAATTATGCGGTCGCATAATCAACCGCATAATTTCCCCGGACTGGCCCTTCTCCTGCTCACTTCTGCAGCCATTATCTGGCCCACATAGTGATTCTGCGGTCGCATAATGGACCGCAAAATTACATTTTTCTGCCAAAGATTTTCCTTTTCATTCTCGTGCATTGTTCAACCCAAAAGGTTCGAGCCGCGGAGAGCTTGCTCGCCTTGAAGAATTTTTATAACCCTCAAATACGTAAGCCTAGTCCGGCACCATAAAACATTATTTTCTTTGCAAATTTTACCAGGCCTTACACTTAAGTACTTTGAAATTTTCCGGGGTGTTACATTCTCCCCCACTTAGTTTAATTCATCCTCGAATGGGGTCAAATTCTGTTATTAACATCTTATGCAACTTAGTCTTTCATACCACACAGCAGCAACCCAAAATTTGACTAACTCCCTAAATTTCCAAACATTTCGCCAGAGTTTCCTTTGTAATTAGGCCTATCCACCTATCAGAGAGCCCCAGAAACACATCTGAACAACATATACTTGATCCAAAGATGTAACATAATACAAAACAACACCAACTGTGGCCACATAAGCAATATATTTTCAGAAAGGAACACCCTTAACGCCAATTGTTCAAACGATACAAAATTCATAAAATGTAAGTCTTATAATTTTCCTAGATTACAACTTTATAAATACATGGTCATTCAAACAAATAAGGATACTTTTTCTTCATTTCTTCCTCAGCCTCCCAAGTAGCCTCTTCAACTTGTTGGTTTCTCCATAGCACTTTCATGGATGCAATTTTTTTATTTCTCAACTTTCGGACTTGCCAATCAATAATAGAAATTGGAATCTCTTCATAAGTCAATTCTTCATTTACCTCAATAGTCTCAACCGGAACAATGGTTGTCGGATCTCCAACTACTTTCCTTAACATAGACACATGAAACACCGGGTGTACTAATGACATCTCAGGTGGTAACTCAAGATTGTATGCTACCTCACCGATCCTCTGAATGATTTTGTACGGTCCGACATACCTCGGACTCAATTTCCCTTTCTTACCAAATCACATTACCCCTTTCATGGGGGAAACTTTTAAGAATACCCAATCATCTTCTTTGAACTCCAAATCCCTACAACAAACATTCGAATAGGATTTCTGATGACTCTGAGCAGTCTTCAACCGCTCCTTAATGATTTTAACTTTTTCAATATCCTGATGCACGAGGTTTGGCCCTATCAACTATGCTTCCCAAATTTCGAACCACCCATTGGGAGATCTACATATCCTACCATATAAAGCCTCAAACGGTGCCATTTGAATTCTAGCATGATAACTATTATTGTATGCAAATTCTATGAGTGGTAAATAATCATCCCAGCTACCTTTGAAGTCCAGAACACAAGCGCGCAACATATCCTCAA
>AWOL01S0001306.1:43528-77500 GCA_000715115.1 Nicotiana otophora
TCTAGGGCACCCTCTCTCACTCTAAAATGTCAGATTATCTCTCACAAATGGCCCAAAACGTGTATTTAACAAAGTAGGGTCGGGTTTTAAAAACCCAAAAATGAAGCTCCGGAACAGGTTCTGCGATCGTACATGCGACCGCATAATGGTTATGCGGGCCGCATATCGGTCGCATATTGGTGTCCAAAGTTAGCCTAAATCTGTCTGTGTATGCGGTCATTATGTGGTCCGCATAACTATTATGCGATCGCATAATGCACCGCAAAACAGTTATGCGGTCGCATAATCGACCGCATAATTTCCCCGGACTGGCCCTTCTCCTGCTCACTTCTGCGGCCATTATGCGTCCCGCAGAGTGATTCTGCGGTCGCATAATGGACCGCAGAATTACATTTTTCTGCCAAACATTTTCCTTTTCATTCTCGTGCATTGTTCAACCCAAAAAGTCTGAGCCGCGGCGAGCAAGCTCGCCGCGAAAAATTTCTATAACCCTCAAACACGTAAGCCTAGTCCGGCACCATAAAACATTATTTTCTTTGAAAATTTTACCAGCCCTTACACTTAAGTACTTTGAAATTTTCCGGGGTGTTACAGTAGGTACCTACGCTCACTAGGGTGTGTACAGACTCCGGAAGGGCTCCTTCAGCCCAAGCGCTATAAAAAGACGATCATGGCATAAATTAAAATAACATGTTGTGTCATGCACCCCACTCCCCTAAATATCACTCACAAACAGGCCCTCGACCTCACTCATTCGTCAATCTCTCCAGTCTCTCGGGCTCACAATGTCATGAAAGATCAGCCCAAAAATAATGATGTGATGTATCAATAAATGGTAAAAGAGACTGAGATATGATATGTAGATGAATGCATATGACTGAGTATGTAATTTTAATCAAAATAGGTAACTCAACACCAGAAATGACCCCACTAGGTCCCAACAGGATAAACATATAGCCTAAACAAGATTCTAACAAGGATAGATTTCATTTATACAAATAAGATTAGGTGACTACACAGTACCACCAAATTAATCGAGTCACAATTCACATGGTGCACGCCCATACGCCCGTCACCTAGCATGTGCGTCACCTCAACACCAAACACATATCATGTATATTTGGGGTTCATACCCTCAGCACCAAGTTTTGAAGTGTTACTTACCTCAAACAAGCCAAATCCAACACCGAGCAAGCCAAACGATGCTCCAAAAATGCCACCCTGCACGTACCGACCTTCAAACGGCTCGAAACTAGGCAAAAGTAACTCAAACACATCACATAATTCCAAAGGGAACAAAATCAATCGATAGAGGTCGAATCTTTAATTAAAAGCCCAAAAGTGACCCAAAGGTCCAAACCTGGGCCCGCACCTCGGAACCCGATGAAACTTACAAAATCTGACAACCCAATTCAATTACGAGGCCAACCAACCCAAATTCGACTCCGAATTGATGTTCAAAACTCAAACTTTCACTCTATGAAACTTTGGACAAAACCCCCCAAATTTCTCTTTAAAATCCATAATTCGTTTACCAAAAATGAAGATAAAATCACGAAATAAAATCACAAGTGTGTCAAGAATTCTTACCCCAAGTGACATGGTGAAAACTTCTCCAAGAATCGCCTTAATCCGAGGTCTATAACTCCAAATATAAACAAAACGACCAAACCCTTGATTTAAAGCTTATGCCTAGTCATTTCCGCTTCTGCGGTCACAAGAGTCGCTTCTGCGACACGAGCTCCTCTTCTGTGGACTCCACTAGCCAGCCGACCCCTCGCACCTGCGGATCACTTCTGCGCCCAAGACAATCGCTCATGCGGGGCTGCATATGCGCTCCAAATTTTTGCTTCTGCATTCTTCCTCACCAAGTTCTCCCTTGCTTCTGCGACAAATTGTCCGCATCTACGAACTCGCATATGTGTCCCTTCTTTCGCAGAGGCGGAAGCACCAAAACCATCATACCTTCACCAATGCAACATGAAACGAAAATGGTCTGAACCTCGTCCGAAACTCTCCTGGGCCACCCGGGACCCCGCCCGAATATACCAAAAAGCGCTATAACATAACACAGACCTACTCGAGTCCTCATATCATGCATAACCACATCGAAACAACGAATCGCACCTAAAATCGAACACAATGAACTTTGAATCTTTTAACTTCCAAAACGCGTGCCGAAACATATCAAATCAGTCCGAAATTAACTGAAATTTTGCATACCAATCCCAAATGATATAACGAAACTATTCCAATTCCCGGAACCACAATTCGAACCCGATATCATCAAAGTCAAATTTTGGTCAAACTTATGAACTTGTTAAGCCTTCTAATTTCCAATTTTCGCCAAATAGGTGCCGAATCCTTCTAGAAATATCCAATTGCGGTTACGGGCATATGTCCATGTCCAAAATCACCATCTGGACCTAACAGAAGCATCAAAACTCTGTTCCAGGGTCAAATTCACAAAAGTCAAACTTAGTCAACTCTTCCAACTTAAAGCTTTAACGATGAAATGCTTTCTTCCAAACCGATTCCGAATAACCTGAAAACCACAACCGACAATTCATACAAGTCGTAATACATCATACGGAGCTACTCATGCCCCCAAACCTCCAAGCAAAGTGCAAATGCTCGAAATGACCGGTCGGGTCGTTACATCCTCCCCCACTTAAACATATGTTCGTCCTCGAATGTGTCGAGAGTTGTTCCAAAGCCATCAAACAGCCGTGTAACCTTACCATGCACATACCCGAGGGTGATCCCACGTCACCCTATTCCATATGGGCCTGACAACGCAAGACAACTGAAGATCATTCCTTCAACCTTAGCCCGTAAACCTTAGAATCCAGAATTCCTTACAATACCCAAATCTCGCACCTACACACTATATAAGTTTGAACAAGCTGTATCGAGCCATAACCATGACCCAAGATATAATCACATGATATACCACACAACTCAAATACTCATAATAAAAATTCCGAGCACAATAACTTCTCGAAGCAAACCCGATACCGGTAATAAACCTCCGTTCTATGGGGCTTGCAGAGTCTAGTGGGGTTTCTTTAACTACGTTCCAGTTTAGAGGATCAGCCTATCAGTGGTGGCAAGTATACAAGTTGAGTAGTCTAGCCGAGGCAGCTTCACTTACTTGGACTCAATTCTCATAAATGTTCTTGAGGGAGTATGTCCCCCGGAGTCTCAGAGATGCATGGCACGCAAAGTTTGAACAGTTGCACTGGGGTTCTATGACTATATCATAGTATGCAATCCGGTTCAGTTATTTGCCCAGGCATGCACAAGCCTTGGTTGCTACTGTTCGGGAGCGGGTTCACCGATTTATTAAGGGGCTCAACCCCAATATCAGATTTAGCATGGCCCGAAAGTTGGAGATGGACATCACATACCATCAGGTGGTGGGGATCGCTAGGAGATTGGAGGGTATGTTGACTCGGGAGGGAGAGGAGAGGGAGGCCAAGAGGTCTCGAGAGTCTTGCACATATAGTGGCACTCATGCCCCAGCAGTAGCTCGTTAGGGTATGGGCTATGTGGTTCGTCCTGTTCATTCAGCACTTCCAGCTGCCAGCGGTACTTCGGCCACTCCTAGGCCCCGCGCTACCTATTATGCATAGTGTTTTAGCGATCAGTCCAACCGATGAGGCCCGAGCCAGTCACAGCAACCACGTCCTCTGAGAGCTTGTTTTGAGTGTGGTGACACTTGTCACATAGTGAGGGATTGAACAAGACTCAAGAGGGGTTCACCTCTACAGACCCCTCAGGCACCGCGTGCTCCACTGGGTCCTCAAGCTATGGTTACAGCACCAGCTACCACTCCACCTGCATAGCCAACTCGAGGTAGAGGTTGGATAGGTAGAGGTCGCCCTAGAGAGGGAGGCCAGGCCAAAGATTATGCTCTTCCTGCTAGGACGGAGGCAGTTGCATCTAATTTTGTCATCATAGGTATTGTTCTGGTCTGTCATAGAGATGCATCAGTCTTATTTGATCCAGGCTCCACTTATTCCTATGTGTCATCTTATTTTTCTCCATATTGGGGTGTATCCCGTGATTCCTTGAGTTCTCCTGTCTATGTGTCTACACTCGTGGGAGATTCTATTATTGTTAACCATGTGTATCGGTCGTGTTTGGTTGTTCTTAGTGGCTTTGGGACCAGAGCCAATTTATTATTGCTCAGCATGGTGGATTTCAATATTATTTTGGGCATGGACTGGTTGTCTTCCTATCACACTATCCTTGATTGTCATGCCAAAATGGTGACATTGGCTATTCCAGGTCTACCGCGTCTAGAGTGGAGAGGTACCTTAGGCTATGTTCCTAGCATGGTTGTCTCATTTCTAATGGCTCGGTGGATGGTTGAGAAGCAGTGTGATGCGTATTTGGCATATGTGAGGGATGTTAGTGCTGATACTCCTACCGTGGAGTCAGTTCCAGTAGTGAAGGATTATCCAGACGTATTTCTAGTGAATCTTCGGGGCATGCCTCCTGACAGGGATATCGACTTTTGTATTGATTTATTACCAGACACTCAGCCCAATTCTATTCAACCTTATCGTATGGCCCCAGCAGAATTGAAAACGTTAAAGGAACACTTGCAAGAGTTTCTCAATAAGGGCTTTATTCGGCCCAGTGTGTCGCCTTGGGGTGCTCCTGTCTTGTTTGTAAAGAAGAAGGATGGTTCTATGTGAATGTGTATTGATTATCGCCAGTTAAACAAGGTTGCAGTGAAGAAAAGGTATCCATTGCCATGCATTGATGACCTATTTGTTCAGCTTGAAAGTGCTAGAGTGTTCTCTACGATCGACTTGCGTTCAGGCTATCATCAGTTGAAGATTCGGTAGCCAGATATCCCGAAGACTACTTTCAGGACTCGGTATGGTCATTACGAGTTCTTTGTGATGTCTTTTGGGCTGACCAACACCCTAGCAGCACTCACGCACTTGATGAATAATGTATTCCAGCCCTATCTTGACTCGTTTATCATTGTGTTTATTGACGACATTTTGGTGTACTCCCGGAGCCGGGAGGATCATGAGTAGCACCTGAGGACTGTGCTTTAGACCTTGAGAGAAAAGAAGTTATATGCAAAATTTTTAAAGTGCAAATTTTGGCTAGATTCAGTGGCATTTTTAGGTCATATAGTACCGAGTGAGGGGATCAAGGTAGATCTGATGAAGATTGAAGCAGTGTAGAGTTGGCCCAAACCATCCTCAGCTACGGAGATTCGGAGTTTTCTTGGCTAGGTGGGGTATTACCACCGTTTTGTAGAGGGTTTATTATCCATTGCAGCACATATGACCAGATTGACCCAGAAGGGTGTTCCGTTTAGATGGGCCGAGGAGTGTGAGGATAGCTTTCAAAAGCTCAAGATTGTTTTGACTACAACCCCAGTGTTGGTGTTGCGTACTGGTTCAGGGTCCTATATGGTGTATTGTGATGCGTTGCGCATTGGTCTTGGCGCAGTGTTGATGCGAGACGGTAGGGTGATTGCCTACGCGTCTAGACAACTGAAGGTGCATGAGAAGAACTATCTTATCCACGACCTCGAGTTAGCAGCTATTGTTCATGCCTTGAAGATCTGGTGGCACTATTTGTATGGTGTCCCTTGTGAGGTCTACACTGATCACCAGAATCTACAGCATCTATTTAAACAGAAGGATCTTAACTTGCTGCAACGGAGATGGTTGGAGCTGCTTAAGGATAATGACATCATCATTCTTTATCATCCCGGGAAGGCCAATGTGGTGGACGATGCCTTGAGTCGCAAGGCAGAGAGTTTGGGTAGTTTAGCATATCTACAAGTAGCAGAGAGGCCTTTAGCCTTGGATGTTCAGGCCTTGGCCAACCAGTTTGTCAGATTGGTTGTTTTTGAGCAGAGCAGATTTTTGGCTTGTGTGGTTTCTCAGTCATCTCTTTATGATCGTATCATAGAGCGTCTGTATGATGACCCCCATATGCTTTTCCTTAAGAACACGGTTCAGCACGGCGATGCCAAGGAGGTCACTATTGGAGATGACGGTGTGTTATGGATGCAGGGCATGCTATGTGTGCCCAATGTAAATGGCTTGCATGAGTTGATTCTCCATGAGGCTCACAGCTAGCGGTACTCCATTCACCCAGGTGCCGCGAAGATGTATCAGCACCTGAGGCAGCATTATTGGTGGAAGAGAATAAAGAAGGACATAGAGGAGTATGTAGCAACAACAACAACAACCCAGTATAATCCCAGCCAGGTGGATTGCTTCAGAAGCTAGAGATTCCGGAATGGAAATGTGAGCGAATCACTATGGATTTCGTTGTTGGGCTTCCACGGACTCAGAGGAAGTTTGATGCAATTTGGGTGATTGTGGATAGATTGACCAAGTCAGCTGATTTCATTCATGTGGTTACTACTTACTCTTCGGAGCAACTAGCTCAGGTTTACATTCAAGATATTGTCAGGCTTCATGGCGTATCGGTATCTATCATCTCTGACCGGGGTATGCAGTTTACATCGCGGTTATGGAGAGCCATACAACATGAGTTGGGTACTCGGGTGGAGTTGAGTACATCATTTCACCCTCAAACGGACGGACAGTCCGAGCACACTATTCAGATATAGGAGGATATGCTTCGTGCGTGTGTGATGGATTTTGGGGATTCTTGGGATCAGTTCTTTCCACTTGCGGAGTTTTCCCACAACAACATTTATCAGTCGAGCATTCAGATGGCCCCGTATGAGGCTTTGTATGGTAGGCGATGCCAGTCTCCAGTGGGTTAGTTCGAGCCGGGCGAGGCTAGGCTATTGGGTACAGACTTGGTTCAGGATGCTTTTTAAAAGGTTAAATTGATTCAGGATCGACTTCATACAGCCCAATCCAGGCAAAAGAGTTATGCGTATTGGAAGGTTCGTGACATTGCATTCATGGTTGTGGAGCAGGTCTTGCTCCGGGTTTCAACCATGAAGGGTGTTATGAGGTTCGGGAGGAAGGGTAAGTTGAGCCCTAGGTATATCAGGCCTTTTGAGATTCTTGAGAGGGTTGGAGAGGTGGCTTACAGACTTGCACTACCACCTAGTCTCTCTGCAGTTCATCTAGTGTTCCATGTTTCCATGCTACGGAAGTATCACGATGATCTGTCTCATGTTCTAGATTTCAGCTCAGTCCAGTTAGACAAGGATCTATCTTATATCAAGGAACCGGTGGCCATTTTGGACAGGCAGGTTCGAATGTTGAGGTCGAAGAACATCGCTTCAGTGAAGGTTCAATGGAGGGGCATCTGGTCGAGGAGGCAACTTGGGAGACCGAGCATGATATGCGTAGCCGTTATCCGCATCGTTTCACCACTTTACGTATGTCTCTATACTCGTTAAAGGACGAACGTCTGTTTTAAGAGGGGGAGGATGTGCAAGGCCCCGTAAATATTTTACCTAAAACCCGGGGTTTCGTAATGCAGGGGTAAACTTATACGTAGTTGATTGTAGAAATTATTTGCAGCGAGCTGGCTCGCTGCGGTTCGGACTTTTTGGGTTGAACAGTGAGTTGAGGAGTTGAAGAAAGGTTTTTAAAAAATAAAGGGCATTTCTGCGGTCCATTTTGCGGTTGCAGAACTGGTATGCGGACCACATATCTGCCGCAGACTGAAGCAGAGAACGGGGCAAAAAACATTTCGGACCATCATGCGGTCCATTACGCGGCCGCATAATTATTTTGCGGGCCGCATAACCCAACGCAGACCCAGCATGAAAGTTTTCGGAGGGAAGTTTTGCAGCTCATTATGCGACCGTAGAATAGGTCTGCGCACCGCAGACTGGTCGTAGAGCAGGACAGGCTTGCCCAGTTCCAGAGGGCCATTATGCGGTCGCATATGCGACCGCAGATCTGTGACGGGGCTTCATTTTTCTAATATTTTTTACCCGACCCTATTTTTATTAAAATCCCTTTGGGGCTCATTTTGAGAGAGAAATCTGATATTTTAGAAAGAAAGGGAGAGTGTTCTAGAGAGAGAGAAGGAGACCCTAGGCTAATTGTTCAACAAGGTCTTCATCCAAGAGGTAAGGTTGTAACCCTAGTCTTCAATTTCGAGTTTAGGTAGAAGATGGGTAATTGGGAATATGATTCTTGAGTATGAGAGTTGTTTATTTTACATGCATGTACCACCAAGGGTAGTGGGAATATTGTTGAGCTGTTTTGGGTAAACTTTGGGTAGAGGGATGAAAGAATACACCATATAAGGACCGTGAAGCCTTAATGCATACCTAGTGTTTGATAAAATGCTCAACTGAGCTGAAACTATGAACTCTCTCCTAATGTGTGTTCAATTTTGCTATATTTCTAAATAGATCAATGAGGCTAATAATTTCTTAATATTTTAGTAATTTTTAAAATCTCGCGGCGAGGTATGTTGGCTAAACTCTTCTCTTACAATTGAACCCCACAATATCCTTGTAAGTCCAGTGATGCTTATTATAAATTGATTATTCCAAATAATCCTTATGTCAAAATGAATATGCGTTCAATATGTATTCCAAAGATTCTTGTTATGTTGAGTCACCGCTAAGAATGTGGTTTAAGTACGGGTTGTGTGTTATTATGTTATAATTTAAAAACGTGATTCGAATGAAAGCTATCATATCAAATTGTGTAAGAAATTACATGTGCCTAAGACCCTAAATTGCTCAAGTATGTGTTTAAAATCATAAATTGAAAGGCCTTGTTGATTATCCATGATGATGTTTGAAAGTGAAATAGTGAGCATGAACTATGAAGTATGGCCAACGTGCCAAGAATGATATTGCGTTATGGCCAATGGTGCCAATAGAATGAATGACAAGTAAAAGAATATGAAATGAGTGGTAAATCCTTTTAATAATAAATATCTTGGGAGTGTCATTTAGCCACCGAGGAAGGGTAGGTCGGAACAACCTAACCCCGAAACTATACGTGCCGATGTAGGAGCTATTGAGGGGTAAATCCCCGTGTTAATGTGATGAGACTATTTCCCCCTATATGGGATGAGATTGGTGTCATGAGATGTTTCCCCTTAAATGGGATGAGATTATTGCTAGCGAGATGTGATGTGATGTCGACCCACACGACATTATGGTGAGACGGCTTAGCCGATCGGGCTGAGATCGAATGCCACGTCGTGCACATAGTGGTATTGTAAGTGTGTGTCTCTGGGTGAGCGGACTCCATGCTAAAACATGGTGGTGTATCGGTGCTAAACATCTCCCAACTTAAATTACTAAAAGTTACATGAAATTTACCATTCCCCTAACTTTACACCTTGTTACTGTCTGAGTTTATTATTGATTTCATGTTTTATTCTTTGTTTACTGTTACTCATTATACTGAGAGGTTGTTTAGTTTTACATATTAGTACTATTCCATATGTATTAACATCTATTTTGTTGGGGGCGCTACATCTTTAATGGATGGAGGTGGTTCCATAGCAGGTGGTAGTGATCAGTGATAGCAGCACACCCTCTCCTCAGCTGATTTGGTGATCCCCACTTCATTTCTGGGTCATATATCTCTTATCCTTTGTACATAGCATTTTGAGGTATAACCGGGGCCTTGTTGTCAGCACTGTCTTAGCTCTCTTTTGTTCCTATTAGAGGCTCTGTAGATATAGTATGGGTTGTACCTATTTTTGGGAAGGTTAAACTAAAAATGATGTAACTGTATCATCTGTTCCACCTTAACTATGATTGTACAATACACTGTTTTGAAGCTTGTTAATGACGTAAATAATGAAAATGAAATGGTGTTGTGCTCATGACTTCTTACTGACTAAATAATGAAATGTATTCTTCTTTTTATTTATGGGTGAGTTGGGTAGACAACACTGTGCAGGTTTACTCGACCGGGGTAACCCTGTTGAGCGCCGGTCGCACTCCCCGAGGTCGGGGCGTGACAAACTTAGTATTAGAGCCTGAGGTTTTAAAGTGTCCTAGGGTGTCTCTGAGCCGTGTCTAGTAGAGGCCTTCTTATCGGTGTGTTGTTGACCACATCTATAATTAGGAGGCTACTTGGGCATTTAGGAATAATACCCTTCTTTGATGATCTAGTTCGTGTGATAAAGCCGATGGTAAGATTGTTCTTCCTTTAACTCGTACTTTGCTCTAACTTTCAGTATATGGCACCTAGGAAGAAAGCAAGAACTGGCCAAGGAGCCAATGCCACCCCTGGAGTGGCAGTTGATCCTTTACTTGATGATGTGGGTGAGAACTCGAGGGGTGAGAATGTTCCCCCGACAACTACACTGCCAGATTCCACTACACATGATCAAACCGCACCAATTCCTACACCTACTGAGGGTGCAACAATCCCTCCAACTAGTATTCTTGTTCCACCTTCAGCCCCAGCTTCCAGTCCTGGTGTATCTGATGGGGATCTTAGGGGAGCCATATAGATGTTGTCTTAGATAGTGGCTTCCCAGGCATAAAGATCAGATGGTACACCCACTTCATCTAGTTAGCCAGGGGATTCCACTAGTTCAGGGTGAACATATTTCTCCAGTGGGACCCTCCAATGTTCACAGGTACTGATCTTGAGGAGGAACCACAGGATTTTATTGCCAAGAAGCACAAGACCCTCCGAGTTATGCGGGCTATGGAGATTGAGGTAGCAGAGTTAGCCTCCTACTGCCTGAAAGGGGTGGCCTATTCTTGGTTTGAGATATGGGAGGCCTTCCGTGAGGAAGGGATCCCTCCGGCGAGGTGGAGTGATTTTGCCGATACTTTCATTGATCATTTCTTGCCTGCCGAGACTAAGGCAGCCCATGCCGCCGAGTTTGAGAACCTGAAACAAGGTAGAATGAGTGTGTGGGAGTATCATATGAAATTCCCACGCCTGTCCAAATATGCCATCCACGTGTTGCCTACTATGGAGGCTAGAGTGCGTCAGTTTGTGCAGGGCCTTAGCCCTTTGGTTATTAATGAGGCCGCTACAACTTCCTTTAACTCTGATATGATCTATGGTAAGATGGTGGCATTTTCTCAAGCCACAGAGACCCTCAAACTGAATAACAAAATGGAGCAAGAGAGTAGCAACAAGGCCCAGTCAGCGGGCAACTTCAGTGGTACTTCTAGTGGTGGTGGTAGGACAACTTTCAGGGGATGGTCATCATGGCCATCCCCATCTTTTGCTCAGTCTTCAGTCAGTGCACTGCCATCGGGGCCCAGGCAGCAGAAGGGGAACCATTTTAGGCCCAGCCAAGGCAACAAGGGATCCTTCCGGCAGGGTCAGTCTGGTGGGAGATTTCAGCAGCAGCGGAGGCCCCCATGCCCTAGGTGCGGGAAGATGCACTTTGGGATCTGCTACATGGAGCAACCCATATGCTACGGGTGTGGAATGAAGGGTCACGTGCAAAGGGATTATCGTTCGTCTCACCATAGCATGGGCAAGGGTATAGCACAACCAGCCACTTCTGTAGCTACTACGTCCGCAGCACCTCCTCCAGCTCGAGGCACCCCAACACCTGCAGGGCGTGGTGCAGCTAGGGGTGGCGTATATAGTTCGGGAGGACCCGGCCATTTTTATACTATGAGGGGTCGCCAGAGTTCAGAGGCTTCTCCAGAAGTTGTCACAGGTGTATTGACTGTCCAATCTCATGATGTGTATGCTCTTATTGATCCTGGTTCCACTTTGTCCTATGTCACTCCCTATGTTGCTCCATGAGCCATTCTCTGTATCTACTCCGGTTAGTGAGTCTATTGTGGTCGCATAGGTTTATAGGGATTGTGTTGTCATAGTGCATGGTTGGGACACCATGGCCGATCTCGTTGAATTGAGGATGGTTGATTTTGATGTAATAATGGGAATGGATTAGCTTTATTCATGTTTTGCCAAGCTTGACTGTCGAACCAGAACCGTTAGGTTTGAGTATCCAAATGCGTCTGTGATTGAATGGAAGGGGGAAGATGTGGTGTCGAATGGGAGGTTTATTTATTACCTTAAGGCCAACAAGAATATTAACAAAGGGTGTATCTACCATTTGGTCTGGGTTACGGACACCGATGCTGAGGCACCTACACTTGAGTCTAGGCCGGGTGTGAATGAATTTCTGGAGGTCTTTTCGGATGAGCTCACTGGGATCCCGCCAGACAGGAAGATTGATTTTGGGATTGATGTGATGCCAGGTACGCAGCCTATATCTATTCCACTCTACAGAATGGCACCAACATAATTGAAGGAGCTGAAAGAACAATTGAAAGATTTATTAGATAAGGGTTTCATCCGGCCGAGTGTGTCACCTTGGGGCGCACCAATTCTATTTGTAAGAAAGAAAATTGGGTCGCTAAGAATATGTATTGACTATCGGCAGCTCAACAAAGTTACAATAAAAAATAAGCACCCACTGCCAAGGATAAATGACTTGTTTAATCAATTGCAGTGTGCTAAGTACTTCTCCAAGATCGATTTAAGATTCGGCTATCACCAGTTGAAGATCAGGGAGCAGGATATTTCGAGAATAGCTTTCAAGACTCGGTATGGGCACTTTGAATTTTTGGTAATGTCTTTTGGTCTAACAAATGCCCCCGCAACTTTAATGGATCTTATGAACCGGGTCTTCAAACCTTTCCTCGACTCCTTCGTAATAGTGTTTATTAACGATATTCTTGTTTATTCGCAGAGTCAGGAGGACCATGCCGATCTTCTCATGGTAGTTTTACAGGCTCTGTATCAGCACCAATTATATGCGAAGTTTTCTAAATGTGAATTTTGGCTTGAATCGGTCACGTTCTTGGGGTATGTTGTCTCTAGATAAGGAATCGAGGTTGACCCGCAGAACATTTCAGCCGTGAAGCATTGGCCAAGACCTACTACCCCAATAGAGATTCGCAGTTTCTTGGGCTTATCTGGATATTAGAGGAAGTTTGTGGAGGGGTTCTCCACCCTTGCCTCTCTGTTGACTAAATTGACGGAGATGACGATTAAGTTCCAATGGTCAGATGCTTGTGAAAGGAGCTTCCAGGAGTTAAAATCAAGATTGATTACGGCATCGATGTTGACCCTACCATAGGGTACAGATGGGTTTGTGGTATATTGTGATGCTTCAATAATCGGACTTGGGTGTGTATTAATGCAACATGGCAAGGTGGTAGCTTATACTTTTAGGCAACTCAAGAATCATGAAAATAATTATCCAACACATGACTTAGAGCTTGCAGCGGTGGTCTTTGCGTTGAAGATTTGGCGTCATTATTTGTATGGGGTCCATGTGGATATATTCACCGACCATAAGAGCCTTCAATATATTTTCAAATAGAAGGAATTGAATCCGAGGCAGAGAAGATGACTTGAGTTACTCAAGAATTATGACATCGATATTCTGTGTCATCCGGGGAAGGCTAATGTTGTGGCGGATGCTCTTAGCCGGAAATCTATGGGTAGTTTGGCTAACTTGGAGGCATATCAAAGGCCGTTGGCCAAGGAGGTTCATCGGGTGGCTAGTTTGTGAGTTCGTCTTGCGGACTCTAGTGAAGGAGGGGTGATTGTGCAAAATAGGGATGAATCGTCGCTTGTGGTGAAAGTCAAGGAGAAGCAATACAACGATCCATTGTTGGTACAATTGAAACAGGGGATTCTTAAACATAATACCATGGACTTTTCTCTTGGCGTGGATGATGGTACACTAAGGTACCGAGGGCGACTATGTGTTCCAAATGTGGATAGTCTCCGGGAAAGAATCATGACCGAGGCTTACACTTTTAGGTATTCCGTGCACCCGGGCTCTACAAAGATGTATCATGATCTTAGGGAAGTCTACTGGTGGAATGAAATGAAGAGGAATGCATCAGACTTTGTGGCAAGATGCCCAAATTGTCAGCATGTGAAGGCTGAACACCAAAGGACCGGTGGGTTGGCACAAAATATAGAAATTCCGATGTGGAAATGGGAGATGATCAATATGGACTTTGTGATAGGACCACCTCGCACTCCTCGCAAGTTCGACTCGATTTGGGTAATTGTGGACAGATTCACGAAATCAGCACACTACTTACCCATTAAGGCTACCGACACAGCAGAACAGTACGCTCAGTTGTATATTAAGGAAATAGTCAGGTTGCATGGCACTCCACTTTCTATTATCTCAGATCGAGAGGCACAGTTCACGGCTAACTTTTGGAAGAAGTTTCAGCAAGGTTTAGGTACTCAAGTGAATCTTAGTACGGCCTTTCACCCGCAGACTGACGGGCAGGCAGAACGGACTATTCAGGTGCTCGAGGATATGTTGCGCGTTTGTGTTTTTGAATTCAAAGGTAGCTGGGATAATCGTTTTCCGCTCATAGAGTTTTCCAACAATAACAATTATCATGCCAGCATTCCGATGGCACCGTTCGAGGTTTTATATGGTAGGAGATATAGATTACTCATTGGGTGGTTCGAGATTGGGGAAGCAGAATTGATAGGGCCAGACCTCATGCATCAGGCTATGGAAAAGGTTAAGATCATTAAGGAGCGGTTGAAAACTATTCAGAGTTGTCAGAAGTCCTATTCATATGTTCGTCATAAGGATTTGGAGTTTAAAGAAGATGATTGGGTATTCTTGAAGGTTTCCCCTATGAAGGGTATAATGTAGTTCGGTAAGAAAGGGAAATTGAGTTTGAGGTATGTCGGACCGTATAGAATCATTCAAAGGATTAGTCAGGTGGCATACATGCTAGAACTACCTCCAGAGATATCCTTAGTGCACTCGGTGTTTCATGTATCCATGTTGAAGAAAGTGGTTGGAGATCCGTCGCTTATTGTTCCGGTTGAGACTATTGAGGTTAACGAAGAATTGACGTATGAAGAAGTCCAGTTGCCATTCTTGATAGGCAAGTTCGAAAGTTGAGGAACAAGGAAATTGCCTCCGTGAAAGTGTTATGGCGAAACCAACACGTCGAAGAGGCCACCTGGGAAGCCGAGGAAGAAATGAAGAAGAAGTATCCTAATTTATTTGAATAGCGGTATAATTGTGTCCATGATGTTGAGAGTTGTTTATTTTACATGCATGTACCACCAAGGGTAGTGGGAAGATTATTGAGCTCTTTTGGGTAAACTTTGGGTAGAGGATTGAAAGAATCCACCATAGGAGGACCTTGAAGCCTTAATGCACACCTAGTGTTTGATAAAATGCTCAAGTGAGCTGGAACTATGAACTCTCTCCTAATTTGTGTTCAATTTTGCTATATTTCTAAATAGATCGACGAGGCTAAGAATTCTAAAATATTGCAGTAAATTTTAAAAGCTCGAGGCGAGGTATGTTGTCTAAACTCTTTTCTTAGAATTGAACCCCATAATATCCTTGTAAGTCCTGTGATGCTTATTATAAATTGATTATTCCAAATAAGCGTTGTGTCAAAATGAATATGCATTCAATATGTATTCCAAAGATTCTTGTTATGTTGAGTCACCATTGATAATGTGGTTTAAGTATAGGCTGTCTGTTATTATGTTATGAATTAAAAATGTGATTCTAATGAAAACTATCATGCCAATTTGTGTAAGAAATTAAAAGTGCCTAAGACCCTAAATTGCTCAAGTATGTGTTTAAAGTCATAAATTGAAAAGCCTTGTTGTTGATTATCCATGATGATGTTTGAAAGTGAAATAGTGAGCATGAACTATGAAGTACGGCCAACGTGCCAAGAATGATATTGCGTTATGGCCAATGGTGCCAATAAAATGAATGAGAAGTAAAGGAATGTGAAATGAGTGGTAAATCCTTTTAATAATAAATATCTTGGGAGTGTCGTTTAGCCACCGAGGAAGGGTAGGTCGGAAAAACCTAACCCCGAAACTACACGTGCTGATGTAGGAGTGATTAAGGTGTAAATCCCCGTGTTAATGTGATGAGACCGTTTCCCCTTATATGGGATGAGATTGGTGTGTTGAGATGTTTCCCCTTAAATGGGATGAGATTATTGCTAGCGAGATGTTATGTGATGTCGACCCACACGACATTGTGGTGAGACGGCTTAGCCGATCAGGGTAAGATCGGATGCCATGTCGCGCACATGGTGGTATTGTGAGTGTATGTCTCTAGGTGAGATGGCGTAGCCGGTCAGGATGAGATCGAACTACTAAAACATGATGGCGTATCGGTGCTAAAGATCTTCCATCTTAAATTACTAAAATTTACTTGAAATTTACATTTCCCCTAACTTGACACCTTGTTACTGTATGAGTTTATTGTTGATTTCATGTTTTATTCTCCATTTATTGTTACTCATTCTATTGAGAGGGTGTTTAGTTTTACATACTAGTACTATTCCATATCTACTAACATCCCTTTTTGTCGGGGGGCTGCATCTTTAATGGATGCAGGTGGTTCCATAGCAGGTAGTAGTGATCAGTGATAGCAGCACACCCTCTCCTTAGCTTATTTTGTGAGCCCCACTTCATTTCGGGGTCCTGTATCTCGTATCCTTTGTACATAGCATATTGAGGTATAGCCGGGGCCTTGTTGGCAGCACTGTCTTAACACTCTTTTGTTCCTGTTAGAGGCTCTGTAGACATAGTGTGGGTCATACCTGTTTTTCGGAAGGTCAAACTAAAAATATTGTAATCGTATCGTCTGTTCCACTTTAACGATGATTGTAAAATGTACTATTTTGAAGCTTTGTTAATGACGTAACTAATGGAAATGAACTGGTGTTTTGCTCATGACTTCTTACTGACTAAATAATGAAATGTATTCTTCTCTTTATTTATGGGTGAGTTGGGTTGACGGCACTGTGTTGGCTTGCTCGACCGGGGTAACTCTGTTGAGTGCCGGTCGCGCTCCCCGAGGTCGGGCGTGAGAGGATGTAATGACTGGGCCTACCATTTTAAGAGAATTAGCGCCAAACCCCTATTTATTTCTCCCTCTAGTTCATTATGTGGCTACGTGACTTACCGGGAGGTTTGCTTTTTGGTTTCGGAGTGAAATGGGACACATAGTCCCTAAAATAGAAGTTTAAGTCATAGGAGTTGACCATAGTTCAAATTGTGTGAAGAAGACTCCGAAATGGAGTTTTGACGATTTCAATAGCTCTGTATGGTGATTTTGGTCTTAGGAGCATGTCCGGATGTTGATTTGGAGGTCCGTAGGTAATTTCGGCGTTACTTGGCGAAAGTTGGATGATTTTTTGTAAAGTTTTATCGGGAGTGGACTTTTTGATATTGGGGTCGGATTCAGATTCTGGAAGTGGGAGTAGGTCCGTAATGTCAGTTATGACTTGTGTGCAAAATTTGAGGTTAGCCGGCCTTGATTTAATAGGTTTCGGCACTGGATGTAGAAGTTAGTAGTTCTAAAGTTCTTTAGGCTTGAATCGGTGCGCAATTCATATTTTTATCCTTGTTTTATGTAATTTTTGGCCTCGAGTAGGTCCGTTATGTGTTTTAGGACTTGTTGGTATATTCGGATGGGGTCCTGGGGGCCCTGGGCTTGATTCGGATTGAAACCGGGACAATTTGAGACTTGTGAAATCTGCTGAGTACTGGGCTATTCTGGTATATTCGCACCTGCGGAGGATTTGACCGCAGGTGCGGGCTCACAAAAGCAAGCTCTTGGTCGAAAATGCAAAACTGGGGATGCCCAATTGGGGGCGCAGGAGCAGAAAATGTTCCGCAGAAGCGGCTTCGCTTCTGCGGTGTTGAGGAAAGCAGGTGTGACAGTGTTTCGTAGGTGTGACAATGTTTCGCAGGTGTGTCACTTGGGCCGTAGGTGCACATGCGCTGATGCGAGCCACTTACCGCAGAAGCGGATTCCTTTGACTTAAGTGAAGTCCGCACCTGCGATGTTTTTCCACAGGATCGGAGCCGCAGATGCGGCAGCAAGGTCGCAGGTACGATTTATCTTGTAAAAAAGGGATTTTTTGAGGGTTTTGATTCATATCTCATTTTGGTATTTTGGGAGCTCGGTGGGAGACGAAAGTTTGAGGGATTTTCAGAGGAACCATTTGGGTAATGATTCTTGACTCGTTTTTGATTAATTCTCATGAATCTATTCGTTATTTCCATCATTTAATTAGTTGTTTTAGTTGGAAATTTGGGGAATATTTGGAAAAACTTCTTAGGCTAAAATTTGGGATTTGAAAGGCTATTTGAAGTCGGATTTGAGTAATTCTTGTATGGTTGGACTCGATATCAAATGGGTGTTCTGATTTAATAATTTTGGTCAGGTTCCGAGACGTGGGCCTGGGTCGGCTTTTTGGAGCGATTTTTCCATTCTTTGCTAAAGTCATAGTTTCATTATTTTAATTAGTTTCTTATAGTTATATTTAAAGTATGTAATTATTTTTGCTAGATTCGAGCCAATCAGAGTTGGAAAATCGAGGGAAAGGCCTTCGTATTGATTGATTGAGTGAGGTTTGTGGTAAGTGACTTGTCTAACCTTGTGTGGGGAAACTCCCCTTAGGATTTGGTACTGTTATGGCATTTGCAATACGTGAAGGCCATGTACACTAGGTGACGAGTGCGTACTCGGGCTAAATATTGAAAAATCCGGTGTTTTTGCTAAATAGTTCCCTTTTATTCCTTTAATTGAGTTATTCTAGCACGTGTAGTTATCATGTTTAGCCTAATATCACATGTCTACGTGTCTTATATTTTACTTGCAATTTGTGCAAAATGTTTAGTTGAATTACCTGTTTTCTTGATTTTGTATTCATTCTTTAACTGTAGGATTCCTTGCTATAATGTCATTGTTCCAATTGTTTTTTGTTGTTATCTTCTGCCTTGTTTTCCTATTATTTCCAGTAGGGCCGTGTCCTGACATCACTAATACTCTACCGAGGTTAGGCTTGACACTTACTGGGTACCGTTGTGGTATACTTATACTACTCTTCTCACATCTTCTTGTGCAGATCCAAGTTCTTCCTACCATACCAGGTATCAGTGAGTTAGCCCGTGTGTGGAGACTTCAAGGTATATCTACCAGCGTCGGCAGACCTCGGAGTCCCCCTCTATCTTTATTATGTTGTTTTCTTTATTCTCATTAGACTCTGATGTATAGAGATATTTAGCATTTTCCTTTTGAGCTTGTGACTTATTTCTACCGGGTTTTGGGAGTTGTAACTATTTTGAATCACAGTTTTTATTTATTTCAAATAATGAGGTTTGAGTTTCAGCTTTATATTCAGTTATTCCGCAAAATTGTTAGACTTACCTAGTCTTAGAGACTAGGTGCCATCAAGACATCATCCGGAGGGAAATTGGGGTCGTGACGTTATTTAATTTTTATTATTGAGTGTCACTGCAAACAATGGAAAGGAAAATGAGAGAAAGTTCTCCTTTTTTGGCTTTCATTTGGTTAGGTAAGAAAGTCCAAGGGCATGAATTATCAGTGTTAGGAATTCTCACGAGATGAATTATTTTTTGCACTCAAATCCTTGCCATTATTGTTTTCCACTAGAAACATTCAGAAAACGTATCTTTTCTATACCCTAATGGTACATTTATCAATACTAATTAATAGAGTTTAGAAAAATATTATAACGATCCAACCGGTCATTTTATTTTCTAGATCCTCGTTCCCTATTTAAGACTTTTTGTATATGATTTTACTGTTTTATGACTTACTGGGATGATTGGTTTGGTTTTGGAAGGGTTCGGGTTGAATTCGGAACACTTAGCTCCTTAATAGTGGCCTAAGGCGGCCGAGTTTGACTTGAGTCAACATTTTAAGTAAACAACCTCAGAATCGAGAATTAAAGGTTCCACTAGGTTTGTATGATAATTTTGGACTTGGGCGTGTGTTCGAATCGAGTTTTCACCCTGATCCGGGAGCATTTCAGCGCTTATTGTTGAAATTAAAGTTGACGCCTTAAAGGTTTTAGAGTTTCTTAAATTTGGTTTGAAGTAGACTTTGGTGTTATCAATGTCTGTTTGTGATTCCAAGCCTGAGAATAGGTTCATATTGTGATTTGTGACTTGTGCGTAAAATTTGGCATCGATCCGAGTTGCCTAAGTATGATTCATCGCGTTCGAAGCTAGTTGCAGAAGTTTGAAGTACAAAGATTGGTTAATTTGGTTTTGAGGTGCGATTCTTAGATTTAATATTATTATAGGTGTTATGAGGCTTCGAGCAGGTGCGTATTATGTTTATGAACTTGTTGCTGCATTTGGACAAGGTCCCGGGTGGCTCGGGCGTGTTTTGGACCACCCGGAGTTAAATCAAATTGAAGAAATTGCCGGTACTAGTTTCCGTCTTCATGAACGCATAGGATGTCACGTGTTCACGATGAAGAATTTGGGGCAAGGGTGTTTTTTTTTCTTCACGTTCACAATCATTAGGTCGCGTTAGCAAAGGTTTAGGACCAGTGGCCTTCGCGTTCGCGGTTCGCGTTCGCATAGAAGGGACTGTGTTTGGTTGTCAACGAGTCATTGCCCTTCGCGTTCGCGAAGGGCATGTCGTGTTCGCGATGCGTTGGTTGAGCTAGCCTTCCCGATAGTGAGGACCTGGTCGAGTTCGCAAAGAGGCTTTTTCTGGGCCTTGGCAGATTTCGCCTTCGTGATCGTGAAGAAAATCCACCGGGTAAAACAATTGTTAAAAATCAACACTAAGGCCATTTTCTTCATTTCTCTCATTTCTTGGGCAATTTTAGAGCTCCTTGGAGAGGGAAGTTTACCTAGCAATTGAAAGTAAGTTATTTCTACCTAATGTAAGTTTAATACATAGATTATGGGTAGATTTTAATATAGAAATTACGGAAATTATGGGATTAGACCATGAAATTGATTAGGGAATTGAGTAAAAGTTATATATTTGAGTTCGTAAGGTCATGGGTAACAATATTCTATAAAACATTCTGAAATTCGAGCATGTGGGCCTGTGGTGAATTTTAGAGACTTTCTGATTTGGGTTGGTAAATTACTCTAATAGATGAATTATGAACTTTTGAACATATATTGATTAGTTTGTATGACCTTTGGCTAGTTTGAGATTGCTTAACATCGATTTGGGGTAATTAGTGAGGTTGAAGGGCCGAGTAATGGACTTTGAAGCGAGGTAAGTCTCTTGCCTAACCTTGTAAAAGGTAATTAACCCTGTAGGTATTTAAATTGTTATTTGTTAATAATTGTGGGTTCTATATATGCACGAAGTAACGAAAGTCCGTACGTAGCTAAAATCATGTTTATGTCCCGGTGGACTTAGGACTTTATCATGCAATATTTGTATTATTTGGACCCAACTTGTTAGTTTAATTACTTGAATGAATAATTGAAATTTGATTAGGGATTATGTTAGGCTGAGCTTCGTTACATTTAGTTTTGGCGGAATATTCAATTGTTGATAGAAAAATTATGCTTCTTTATGTGCCTATCCTGGTGTTGTAATTATATGACCCATAGTTCGAAGAGTTTCTCTATTTCCCGTGGATCAGGCCGGACGCCTCGGCAGTATATATAGAGATGCATCCATGGATCGGGCCATACGACCTCAGTAGTGTATGTACACGATTATTATGGATTGGGTCGTATGACCTCGGCATAACTCGTGTGTAATATCTCTAGCAGTCCTAATATACGTGATATATTCCTTCATGACTTGAGATTTGATATTTACTTGATGGTTTTTTTTGTTGAAATGGCATGTGATATTTGGGGATTTTAAATTGACATTTTGTAAGTATCTCGTTATTTGTTATTTCTTATTCCATTGTTGTAGTTTCATACCTATTTGTAATTCTTGAACTTTATTTATTGACCACTACTAAGTGTCGATGTCGACCTCTTGTCATTTCTTCTTCTAGGTTACACTAGATACTTACTAGGTATACGTTGATTTACGTACTTGTAACAACCCAACCAATCATTTTGATCTCTAGCATGTCGTTCGACGGTTTGAGGCCTTGAGTAGCTTCACTTCATGTATTTTGACTTGTACATGTGGTTGGTATCGATTTTCGGGAAGTTCGTAGTTAATTTGGAAGGATAATTCTCAATTCAGAAGCTTTAAGTTGGAAGAGTTGACCAATGTTTGACTTTTGAGTAAACGACCTCAGAATCGGAATTTGAAGGTTCCAATAGGTTCGTATGATGATTCTAGTCTTGAGAGTATATTTGGGTTGAGTATCAGATGGGCTGGGAGCGTTTTAGCGCCTAATGTGGAAAGTTGGCATTTCAAGGTTTTAGAATTTCCTACGTTTGATTTGAAGTGGACTTTGGTATTATCGATTTCCGTTTGGAATTTCGAGCCTTCGAATAGGTTCGTATTCCAAGTGGGATTCGGATGCATTCGGCAAAGCTTGAAAGCTTGAAAGTTAAGAGAGTTTAAGAAATTGAGTTTGATCTTTAATTCTTGGTTTTGATGTTGTAATTCGTGTTCTGAGCCTTTGCACAAGTTTACATAGGGTATATAAACTTGTTAGAATGATTGGACAGGGTTCCTCGGACCTCGGGTGAATTTTGGGGTGGTTTCAGACCACTTTTAGGCCCTTTTGAATTGCTGATATCTGATGCCAGGGGTGTGAATCGCAATTGCGAAAGGCCGGGCCACGATCGTGAAGAGCAATGTGCATTCCAGGCCTTGTGAATCATGATCGCGGAAGGAAGGTCGCGATCGCATAGGAGGAATTTCTACAGTCAGTGGTCTGACTTTGGGAGTTTACATCTTGCAAACTATAAGGAAAATACAAATTGTAGCCCTTTGAATCAAGTTTTCAGAAAATTAAACCGTTTGACATTTGGAATGTTTTACAAAGAGTTATGACTATTATACCTGTCACGACCCAAAACTTAGCATGTCGTGATGGTGCCTAACGTGGTACTAGGCAAGCTGACTGGCATGCCCCAACTCGGGAAGCGCGACCGGTACTCAAACGAGTGAACCCGGCCGACCAAGCATGTTAGATACTTTCTACCCAATTCACCCATAATCAAGAAAAGACGTGATTTTATTAATTATATAGTAGGAAGCTCATTCATACAATCCTAAATCGTTTCATTAGTCATTGCCCCTTTAAGTCTCAAAATACACATTTCTTATAGTTCGAGTGGAACAAGTGATCAGACACAACATAACTTGTTTAACATTCCCAACACCCATATACAACCAACATAGTGTCTACGGAGCCTCTAAATATACAAAAGAGAATAAACATGGCGCCGGCAACAAGGCCCCGGCTATATCTCAAAAGTGACAACAATATAAGCAAAAGGTACAATACATGCCCCCGGAATGAAATGGGGCTCACCGAGTCCACTGAGAAGAGGATGTAGCACTATATGTTATCAGCACTGTCTGCTATGTAACCACCTGCATCCATTTAAAGATGCAGCGCCCCTGGCAAAAGAGACGTTAGTACTGTCGATTACCACTAGTATGTAAAGCTAAACACCAACTCAATAGAATGAATAATAATACAAGAGGAACAGTCAAGAATTCAATAAGGGCTTCAAATAATATTAAAACAACAAGTTAAGGATCATATAAGTTTCCAAGTCAATTTCTATATTATTAGGTTGGGTGATCTTTAGTACCGATATTCCATAATTCACAATACCTCTGTATTCTTATACGGAGTCTGATATCGACCCGATCGGCTAGGTCGTCTCATTTGAGACATTACCACAATTGCATTATAATTTCCATCACAGTACCACCATGTATATGGCATGGCGTCCGATCACGGCCTGATAGGCTAGGCCGTCTCAGTCAATCATCTCACATCATACTTCTTTCACATCTTTTCAATTCATTGGCACTAATGACCACAATTATAAAGTCATTCTTTAGCACTTGGCCGTATTTCATAATTCCAATTCCCTTTTTCCACATCCAAATATCATTATCAATATTAAAAATAATAAGGCTTACCATTCAAGACATTAAATTCACATATGAGCAATTTGGGCATCTTAGGCATATAGAGGCTTTGCATACAATTTGGCATAACAACCTTTATTTCGATCTTGACATGAAGTCTTAACATTTCTAGCACATATTCCACATTTTGAACACATCTTCAAATGACAAGATGACATGATACATGATGAAGCATTTAGAATAAATATGGTACATCCTTCAACACAACCACATTAGAAATAGCCAATTATATACGATCAATTTGGGACTTACACCAATTTCATGAACACTGTGGGATTCGATTCTAAGAAGAAGGGGGTTTAGCCAGCATACCTTAATTGAGCTTCTTAAAACTCTAAGATGTTCGGGAATATTAGCAACTTCAATCTATTTTAGCAATATAACAAAATTGAATCAAAATTAGGAAGATGAACATGGTTTTAGCTCATTTGAGCATATTATCAAACACTAAGCGTGCATCAATGATTTAGGGCCCTTTTTGTGGAAGGTTCCATAATTCCCCAACCCATTCTCTATCATATTTAGCTCACAATATTCCCACATACTTCAAGGATACATGCATGCAAGGTAAGCACTCTCATCCCTATGAATTACCTCACTAATGGCCCATTCTAGTTACATTTTGAAATTAAGAGTTGGGGTGATAGAATCTTACCTCTTAGGAAAAAGACCTAGGTGCCTCTCTTGATAATCTTCAAGGTTTTAAGTGAGAATTGAAGAGCAATTTGATGAAGATCACTTCTCCCTCTAGAACCCTCTCTCTCACTCTAAAAATATCAGAAAATAAGCTTAAAATGGTCTATGGGATGTGTTTTAACGGAATAGGGTCGAGTTTAAAAACCCCAAAATTGAAGCTCCGGAACAGGTTCTACGGTCGCATATGCGACCGCATAATGTTTATGCGGTCCGCGAAATTGGGTGCCAGAACTGGAAAGAAACTGACCTGGTCTGCGGTCACTATGCGGCCCGCAGACCTGTTCTGCAGTCACATAATGCACTGCAGAACGGTTTTGTGGTCGCATAGTGCACCGCAGAACCTCCCTTCGAAAAATCCCAAAGCGGGATATGCGACAAGAGTGCGGCCCGTGAAATTGTTATGCGGTCGCATAATGGCCACGAAAATGACATCAAAAATGCCCCAGAAAACTGCCCCACTCTGCGACCAGTATGCGGTCCGCAGAGTGGTTCTGCGGCCGCAGAATGGGCCGCTGAAATGCCTACTTCTACCCAACATTTTACTTCAATTCCCTAGCACACTGTTCAATCCAAAAAATCCGATTCAGGGTTTAAAACGTTTTCTACTATTATTAACCTATATGCCTACTTTGGTATCACGGATTCAGGGTTTTGAGGAAACATTTTACGGGTCTTACACCGACACTTCAAAAATACTTCCAACACATTTAAATGAAAAATAAAATAACACGGGTTTAAAACATCAAAACTCTCAAAAATTGGATAGAAATACAAAAATTCCCAATATCAGGGTGTTACTGAATACATGAGCATTTATACAACACAAGCCTAGAAATAATTTCTATGAAAGACTAAAACTAAATACATAAAGCGGAAAGATAAGGAAGGAGAGACAAGGCCTGCGAACACCGGGCAACTACCTTGGAATCTCCAAACGATCAAGCTGTGCAAAGAGATCAACACCCACCGTGTCCGAAAACACCTGGATCTGCACATGAAGTGCAGGGTGTAACGTGAGTACAACCAACTCAGTAAGTAACAAGACTAAATAATGGACTGAAACTAGTGACGAGCTTCACAGATATAATTCAATTATAGAAATGACAACATAGAAAGGTAGGTATGCTTTCAAGTTCAACAGTTAAACTCAGTGCAAGTAAGATAGATCAATTCTGAATTATATGAGGGATACGACCTCTATACATCTACATGCCAATGTACATGCTATATGTAATACACCACACTAGAAGCTCTGTGTACCTATACTCTCGGAATACACAATCACTCAACACTATATATGGCCAATCCAGTCCAGAGAAGGTCAATCAAATATATATATATATATATATATATATATATATATATATATATACACACACACACACACACACACACATATCGACTGACAGTCAGTCACTCAGAACTATATAAGGCCAATCCAACCGAGGGAAAATCCATCCCTAAATATAAATGATTCAGGAAAGATCAATGCTTAGGGAAGATTCACCCCTCAATATAAATCAACTGCGCTAACCATGGGTGTGCAGACTCCGGAGGGGCTCCTTCAGCCCAAGCGCTATAACAAGTCAATCATGGCATAAATTAATAAAATATGTTGCGGCATGCAGCCCGATCCCATAAATATCCTCACACTCAGGCCCTCGGCCTCACTTAATCATCAACCTCTCCACTCTCTCGGGCTCTCAGTAATCATGATAACCAGCCTAAAGAGCAATGATATAATATATCAATAATGAGCAATAGAGACTGAGATGTAACATGCAAGTAAAGTTGTGACTGAGTACAAAACAGCAATTTAGCAGGTAATTCAACATGTACATGACCTCTGTGGGTCCCTTCAGTGCCAATACATAGTCTAAACGTGATTTCTAACATGATTTGCAGTTCAACTTCTATAACACATGGAGAATATATGGATAACAATAGATGTTTCAACTATTCAGTTCCATGGAATTGACCAAGTCATAATTTCTACGGTGCACGCCCACACGCCCGTCACCTAGCATGTGCGTCACCTCAAAACCAATCACATGAAATATATTACTCTGACACACCTTTGCCTCGTGAAATGACCTCTGAATGCCTCGAATATAGCCACAAATAATTCGACACAATCAACACGGGTCTAAAGGAATCAATTCCATAATAAAATACTAAGTTATTAATCAAGAGTCAAAAATCAGCGCAAAAGCCGCCCCGGGCGCACATCTCAAAATTCAATAAAATTCACAAAACCCGAAAGCCCATCAAACCACGAGTCCAACCATACCAAATTTACCAAAATCCGATACGAAATCGTCACCCAAATCCCCAAATCAAACTCTCCAAATCCCTAGCCTCAAATTCCAAACTTCCACCTTAAATACACACAAACTAGGTGGAAACTTTAATGGGGAAACAGAATTATCGAACAAAAATGAGCACAAGTGACTTAACTCAAGAAATCCCTCGAAAATCCTCTCAAGAATCGCCCAATCCCGAGCTTGAAATGTTCAAAATAAAGAAAAATCGCGAACCCTTGAATTTAAATGTTCTGCCCAGCCTTTTCGCTTCTGCGGCTCATTTAGACGCTTATGTGGCACCGCTTCTGCAGTCGACCATCCGCTTATGCGGAACTCACTTAAAGCCGACCAACCGCTTCTGCGGACCAGCCTCCCCAGCTCCCTTCCGCTTCTATGACCCTCCACGCGCAGGTGCGAGTCCGCACCTGCGGAAATCATTCTGCATCTGCGCTCCATAATCCTTAATCCAACCTCCGTTTCAGTGTTACTCCAGTCGGACCTGCGGCATCTCACCTGCAGCCAACCCCTCGCAGATGCGATCACACCAGAACCTCCCAGCTTCAGCAATGCACTACGCCCCATTTTTGATCTGTTAACCATCTGAAATCAACCCGAGGCCCCCGGGACCTCAACCAAACATACCAACAAGTTCCAAAACATGATACAAACTTAGTTGAGCCCTCAAATCACATCAAACAACATCAAAAACACGAATCGCATCCCAATTCAAGCCTAATGAAAACTAAGAAATTCCAACTTCTACGAACGATGTTGAAACCAATCAAATGACGTCCGATTGACCCCAAATTTTTCACACAAGTCACAAATGACACCACAAACCTACTCCAACACCCGTAACTCCAATCTAAGCCCGGTAACCACAAAGTCCACTCTCGGTCAATCTTTCAAATTTCCAACTTCCGCCATTTCAAGCCTAATTCTACTACAGACCTCCAAATCACAATCTAGACTTGCTCCTAAGTCCAAAATCACCCCACGGAGCTAACAGAATCATCAAAACTCCATTTCGTAGTCGTTTACACATAAGTCAATATCCGGTCAACCTTTTCAACTTAAGCTTCCAACTTTGAGACTAAGTGTCTCAATTCATTCCAAAACCTCTTCGGACCTAAACCAACTATCCCAGCAAGTGACATAACAGATATAAAGTTCAAAATGAGCAGTAAATGGGGGAACGAGACTACAGCTCTCAAACGACCGGCCGGGTCGTTACATCTTCCCCCTCTTAAACAAACGTTTATCCTCGAACGGGTCTACAAACGTACCTGGAGTCTCAAATAGGCATGGATATCTACTCTGCATCTCCCACTCGGTCTCTCAAGTAGCCTCCTCAACTGGCTCACCTCTCCACTGCAACTTCACTGAAGCTATGTTCTTTAACCTTCACTTTCGAACATGCCGATCCAAAATGGCCACCGGCTCCACATCATAAGTCAAATCACCATCCAACGGAACCGTGCTGAAATCCAAAACATGAGATGGATCGCCGACATACATCCAGATCATAAAAACATAAAACATTGGATGCACACCCGACAAACTAGGTAGCAAGGCAAGCTTGTAAGCCACCTCTCCAATCCTCTGAAGCACCTCAAACGGCCTAATATACCGACGGCTCAACTTGCCCTTCTTCATGAACCTCATAAGACCCTTCATGGGTGAAACCTTGAGCAGTGCCTTCTCCCCAACCATGAAAGAAACATCACGAACCTTCCTATCGGCGTAACTCTTCTGTATGGACTGCGTTGTGCAAAGCCGATCCTGAATCAATTTAACCTTGTCCAAAGCATCCTGAACCAAGTCAGTACCCAATAGCCTAGCCTCCCCAGGTTCAACCCAACCCACCGGAGATCGACACCGTCTCCCATACAAAGCCACATACGGAGCCATATGAATGCTCGACTGATAGCTGTTGTTGTAAGAAAACTCTGCGAGCGGTAGAAACTGATCCCATGAACCCCCTGAAATCAATGACACAAGCGCCTAGCATGTCCTCTAATATCTGAATAGTGTGCTTGGATTTTTCGTACGTCTGAGGGTGAAATGTTGTACTCAAGTCAACCTGGGTGCCCAACTCTCGTTGCACGGCTCTCCAAAACTACAATGTAAACTGCGTGACCCGATTTGAAATGATAGACACTGGCACACCGTGAAGGCAAACAATCTCGTGGATGTAAATCTCTGCCAACCACTCTGAAGAATAAGTAGTCCCAACTGGAATAAAGTGTGCAAACTTGGTGAGCCGATCCACGATCACCCAAATGGCATCAAACTTTCTCGAAGTCCGTGGGAGCCCAACTACAAAATCCATGATGATCCGCTCCCATTTCCACTCTGGAATATCTAGGCTCTGAAGCAATCCACCCGGTCTCTAATGCGCATACTTTACTTGCTGACAGTGAAGGCACCGAGCTACAAACCGCACTATATCTTTCTTCTATCTTCTCCACCAATAGTGTTGCCTCAATTCCCGGTACATCATCGTGGCACCCAGATGGATGGAATACCGCGAACTGTGGGCCTCCTCAAGAATCAACTCACGTAGTCCATCTACATTAGGCACACAAATCCGACCCAGCATCCTCAACACCCCATCATCCCCGATAGTAATGTCTCTGGCATCACCATGCTGAACTGTGTCCTTAAGGATAAGAAAATGAGGATTGTCATACTGGCGCTCTCTGATGCAATCAAATAAGGATGACCGAGAAACCACACAAGCTAGAACTCGATTGGGATCCAAAACATCAAATCTCACAAACTGGTTGGCCAAGGCCTGAACATGAACTGCAAGAGACCTCTCGCCAACAGGAATGAGTGCAAGGCTACCCATACTCACTGCCTTTCTACTTAAGGCATCGGCCACCACATTGGCCTTCCCGAGATGATACAGAATAGTGATATCATAGTCCTTTAGCAGCTCCAACCACCTCCGCTGCCTCAAATTTAGATCCTTTTGTTTGAACAAGTGCTGGAGACTCCGAAGATCTGTAAATACCTCACAAGACACACCATAAAGGTAGTGCCTCCAAATCTTTAATTCATGAACAATGGCAGCCAACTCCAAATCATGGACAGGGTAGTTCTTCCCATGGGGCTTCAACTGATGCGAAGCATAAGCAATCACTCTACCTCCTTTCATCAAGCACACCCAATACCAATCCGAGAAGCATCACAATACACTGTATAAGAGCCTGAAGCTGAAGGTAAAACTGTAACTAGAGCTGTGGCCAAAGTAGTCTTGAGCTTCTGAAATCTCTCCTCACACTCATCCGACCACCTGAAAGTAGCACCCTTTTGGGTTAATTTGGTCAAAGGCGAAGCAATAGACGAGAAACCCTCCACAAAGCGACGATAATAACCGGCCAGGCCGAGAAAACTCAAAATCTCCGTAACTGAGGACGATCTGGGCCAACTCTAGACTGCCTCTATCTTCTTCGGAACAACCCCTCTCTAAAAATGGCGGCAAGTACTGAGGCGGACCCCGAGAAGTAGAATACCCGCTAGAAGCACCCGGTGCAGATGAACCGTGAACTAAAAGAGCAAGGGACAAACTCTGAGCTAGAAGGGCACTAAGAGATGACTGACTCTAACGAGTACTATATGAACCATGGTTGGATAATGCACCAAGGTGAATTGGACGAGCCATCTGAGCGGGCCTATAAGGACGACCCCTGTTGTAGTAAGGTTGTCCCCAAAATGAACACCATTGGGACCACCCAAACCTCGAGGCCTCTTGGCCTCCCTCTCCTCATGCTCCTAACTACGTACCATCTCTATCTGTCATGCAATATCAACCACCGCATCAAAAGTAGCACTAGATACCCTCTCCCGAGTCATAAGCAACCCCAGATGATATGTGAGGCCATCAATTAACCTCTTAATCCTCTCCCTATCAGTGGGAACCAACAAAACTACATGACGAGCCAACTCTGAAAACCTCATCTCGTATTGGGTCACAGACATAGCTGCTCAAACTGTCTTCGCAGCTCCTCCCTGCGAGATTATGGCATGAACTTCTCCAAGAAGAGAACGGAGAACTCACGCCATGTAAGTGGTACTGCACCGAATGGACTGCGCCTCTCATAAGCCTCTCACCATCTGAAAGAAGCCCCAGTAAACTGAAAAGTAGTGAATAAGACCCCACTGGTCTCCAGAATACCTGTCGTGCGACGAATCCACTAGCACCTGTCCAAAAAGTCCTGGGCATTCTTAGACTCGGCCCCATTGAATGCTGGAGGTTGGAGCCTCCCAAATCTCTCTAGTCTCCTCTGCTCATCATCAGTTATAACGAGACCCACTTGGGCCTGAGCAACTACAACCGGCTGGGCTGGTAGTACCCCCGGTGTCTGGAGTCCCTACATCACCTGCTCGGGAGAACGGGCGGTGGGAGTCTGAGTACCTCCCCCGGCCTAAGAAGTGGTTGTTGCGGCCGGAACAGAGACTGCCTGAGCAAGGCTGGTGCACACCGTCAAAATCTGAGCCAAGGCCTCCTGAAGGCCTGGAATTACAATGGTCACAGCTGGTGCTTGAGCTGGCTCTTCTGGCTCAACCACATTTTGAACATGCTCCTGAGCTGGAGCAACTGGTGGATCTGCAGGTGCTTCTCTAGATGCTGTTCGAGCTGCAGCTCTACCCCTACTGCAACCTCGGCCTCTCGTGGCCCTAGTTGGTGGCACAGGTGGCTGTCTGTCCTGTCCGGTAGCACGTGTCCTCACCATCTGTGAGAGAATAGAATTCAAAAGTTTAGTAACCGGAATGAACAAATACGCATGACAAGAATACAAGAATATGAAGTTCCCTAAGGGTTCGGTAACCTCTTAAAGATAAGTACAGACGTCTCCGTACCGATCCGCAAGACTCTACTAAACCTTCTCATGACTAGTGAAACCTATGTAACCTAGGCTCTAATACTAACTTCTCACGACCCAAAACTTGGCCTGTCGTGATGGATCCTAACACTTCAAAAACTCGGCAATCCGACACTTCAAAAATATTTCCAACACATTTAAATGAAAAATAAAATAACACAGGTTTAAAACATCAAAACTCTCAAAAACTGGATACAAATATGGAAATTCCCAACATCGGGGCGTCATTGAGTACATGAGCGTCTATACAACACAAGTCTAGAAATAATGTCTATGAAAGACTAAAACTAAATACATAAAGCGGAAAGATAAGGAAGGAGAGACAAAGTTTGCAAATGCTGGGCAGCTATCTTGGAATCTCACAACGATAAAGCTGTGCAAAGAGATCAACACCCACCATGTCCAAAAACACCTGGATCTGCACACAAAGTACAGGGGATAGCGTGAGTACAACCAACTCAATAAGTAACAAGACTAAATAATGGACTGAAAGTAGTGATGAGCTTCACGGATATAGTTCAATTACAGAAATTACACCATAGAAAGGTAGGCATGCTTTCAAGTTCAACAGTTAAACTCAGTGCAAGTATGATAGATCAATTCTGAATGATATGAGGGAAACGACCTCTACACATCTACATGCCAATGCACATGCCATATGTAATGCACTACACTAGAAGCTCCGTGTACTCACACTCTCGAAATACTCAATCACTCAGCATTGTATATGGCCAATCCAGCCCAGGGAAGGTCCATCTCAAATATATATATACACACACACACACACACACACACACACATCGACCGACAGTCAGTCACTCAGTACTGCATAAGGCCAATCCAGCCCAGGGAAAATCCATCCCTAAATATAAATGATTCAGGCAAGATCCATGCCTAGGAAAGAGCCGTCCCTCAATATAAATCAACTGCACTCACCGTAGGTGTGCAGACTCCGGAGGGGCTCCTTCAGCCCAAAAGCTATAACAAGCCAATCATGGCATAAATCAATATAATATGTTGTGGCGTCATCAATCAGACCCTCGGCCTCACTGAGTCATCAACCTCTCCAGTCTCTTGGGCTCTCAGTAATCATGATAACCAGCCCAAATAGCAATGATATAATGTATCAATAATGAGCAATAGAGACTGAGATGTAATATGCAAGTAAAACTGTGACTGAGTATAAAACAACAATTTAGCAGGTAATTCAACATGTACATGACCTCTGTGTGTCCCTACAGTGCCAATACATAGGCTAAACATGATTTCTAACATGATTTGCATTTCAGTTTCTATAAAACATGGAGAATATACGGAAAACAACAGATGTTTCAACTATTCAGTACCATGGAATTGACCAAGTCATAATTCCTACGGGGCACGCCCACACGCCCGTCACCTAGTACGTGCGTCACCTCAAAACCAATCACATGACACATATTACGAGGTTTCAAACCCTCAGAACCAAATTTAGAACTGTTACTTACCTTAAGCTGTGCCAATCTCTACTCCGACACACCTTTTCCTCGCGAAACATCCTCCAAATGCCTCAAATCTAGCCACAAACAATTCGACACAATCAACACGGGCTACAGGAATTAATTCCATAATAAAATACTAAGTTATTAATCAAGAGTCAAAAATCAGCGAAAAAGCCGCCCCGGGCGCACATCTCAAAATTCAATAAAATTCACAAAACCCGAAAGCCCATCAAACCACGAGTCCAACCATACCAAATTTACCAAAATCCGATACGAAATCGTCACCCAAATCCCCAAATCAAACTCTCCAAATCCCTAGCCTCAAATTCCAAACTTCCACCTTAAATACACACAAACTAGGTGGAAACTTTAATGGGGAAACAGAATTATCGAACAAAAATGAGCACAAGTGACTTAACTCAAGAAATCCCTCGAAAATCCTCTCAAGAATCGCCCAATCCCGAGCTTGAAATGTTCAAAATAAAGAAAAATCGCGAACCCTTGAATTTAAATGTTCTGCCCAGCCTTTTCGCTTCTGCGGCTCATTTAGACGCTTATGTGGCACCGCTTCTGCAGTCGACCATCCGCTTATGCGGAACTCACTTAAAGCCGACCAACCGCTTCTGCGGACCAGCCTCCCCAGCTCCCTTCCGCTTCTATGACCCTCCACGCGCAGGTGCGAGTCCGCACCTGCGGAAATCATTCTGCATCTGCGCTCCATAATCCTTAATCCAACCTCCGTTTCAGTGTTACTCCAGTCGGACCTGCGGCATCTCACCTGCAGCCAACCCCTCGCAG
>AWOL01S0001306.1:77842-158546 GCA_000715115.1 Nicotiana otophora
CCCCCCCCCCCCCGGGCCCACGTTTCGAAATTTGTTAAAAGTCACAAAGATCGAATGCCCTTCCAACCACGAGTCCAACCATACTAAATTTACGAAAATCCGATACAAAATCGTCACCCAAATCCCCAAATCAAACTCTCAAAATCCCAAACCTCAAATTCCCAAATTCCACCATAAATACACATAAACTAGGTAGGAAATTTAATGGGGAAACAAGATTATCGAGCAAAAATGAGCACAAGTGACCAAAAATGAGCACAAGTGACTTACCTCAAGAAACCCCTCGAAAATCCCCTCAAGAATCGCCCAATCCCGAGCTTGAACTGTTCAAAATAAAGAAAGATCGTGAACCCTTGAATTTAAATGTTCTGCCTAGCCTTTTCGCTTCTGCGTCTCATTTAGCCACTTCTGCGGCACCGCTTCTGCGATCATCCATCCGCATCTACGGAACTCACTTATATCCAACCAGCCGCTTCTGCGGTTGCAAACCCCGCTTCTGCGGGTGCGCATCTGCGCAAATCATCCGCTTCTGTGGACCAGCCTCCCCAGCTCCCTTCCGCTTCTGTGACCCTCCACGCAGAGGTGCAAGTCTGCACCTGCAGAAATCATTCCGGATTTGTGCTCCACAGTCCTCAATCGAACCTTTGCTTTTGCGTTACTCCAGCCAAATCTATGGCCAACCCCTCGCAGGTGCGATCACACCAGAACCTTCCAGCTTCAGCAATGCACTAAGTCCCATTTTCGATCCGTTAACCATCTAAAATCAACCCGAGGCCCACGGGACCTCAACCAAACATACCAACAAGTCCCAAAACAAGATGCGAACTTAGTCGAGCCCTAAAATCACCTCAAACAACATCTAAAACATGAATCGCACCCCAATTCAAGCCTAATGAAAACTAAGGAATTCTAACTTCGACGAACGATGCCGAAACCTATCAAATCACGTCCGATTGACCCCCAATTTTGTACACATGTCACAAATGACACCACGGACCTACTCCAAGTCCCAGAACTCTAATCCAAGCCCGGTAACCACAAAGTCCACTCTCGGTCATACTTCCAAATTTCCAACTTCTGCCAGTTGAAGCCTAATTCCACTACGGGCCTCCAAATTATACAAAATCACCCCCCACGGAGCTAACGAAACCACAAAACTCCATTCCACAGTCGTTTACACATAAGTCAACATTCGGTCAACCTTTTCAACTTAAGTTTCAAACTTTGAGAATAATTGTCTCAATTCATTCCAAAACATCTCCGGACCCGAACCAACTACCCCGGCAAGTCAAATAACAGTTATAATGCACAAAATGAGCAGTAAATGGGGGAACAGGGCAATAGCTCTCAAACAACCGGCCAGGTCATTACAATACCGTAGGGTATTTGTTAAGAAGAAAGCACAATTTGTACATCGTGATCGCGGAATTTGTACACAATTTGTTAAATGCGATCGCATGAATAATGATCGAGATCGTGAAGAAGGAGGTCTGGCAGGTGTATTAAACATCTAATCTCGGGATTTTGAGCTCATTTCTTCACTTTTAAGTTCTTGGAGCACATGTGGGGCAATTTGGGGTGATTTTGGAAGACCATTTTCACCATATATCATAAGGTAAGTTATTCATGCTTGTTTTGAGTTAAATACATGGATTATATATATAGATTTTGACATGGAATTTGATAGAAATTATGGAATTTTTAGAAGAAAACCTAGAAATGATATTTTTGGATTTTGACCATGAATTTAGATATGTAATTAAGAATAAATTATATATTTGAGTTCGTGGTGCTATGGATAATGTTTATCTTGCAAAAATTTTGAATCCGGGCACGTGGGCTCGTGGTTGACTTTGTTGACTTTTCGAGCGGGGTTGGAAATTATTATAAATTGATTAATTATGAGTATTGGAGTATATTTTTATTGGTTTTCACATTGTTTGACTAGTTTTGGATTGATGGGAATCGTTTTGAGGTGTTAGAGAGGCGTTGGAGCCGGTTATGGGACTTTGGAGCGAGGTAATTCTCCTGTCTAACCATGTGAGGGGAAATTTACCCTGTAGGTGTTATATTTGCTATGTGCTACATGTTGTGGGGGCTACGCATGTATGAGGCGATGAGTGTTCGTGCGTATGCTAGAAATCATGATTAGGTTTGGGTAGACTTAGACTCACGCCATGCTTTAATTATAAGATTGAGTTATTCTTTCCTGTTTAATTGCTTTAATATACATTTTTCCTGAGACTAAACTTGCATAAAGTATCGGACTTACGATTCATGATGTATGGAGAACTAATTGATTAGCAGTAAAGATTTTACTTCCCATTACAGATTTCTCCCGTGTTGTATGTATTTGTTTGGAGGTTTTCTTGAATTTCACAACTCACACGTATATTCATGAGTGGGGCTAGTGACCCGTCAAGCCTTCAATATTCCTATGGGATCGGGCTGATCGCCTTAGTAGTATCATTATGGGATGGGGTCATTCGCCTCACCAGTATTATGAGATGCATCTATGGTTTATGTCGGTTGACCCTCGGCAGTGTACACGATTATGTGATCGGGCTGAATGCCTCAGCGGTACTATTATGGGATCTGGCCGTATGCCACAACAGGAATTTGTGCCTTTACTCTTATGGGATCGGGCAGCTCGCCTCGGCAGAATCGTGCAAAATACTTGATAAGGAGTCCGCGTACTCATAAGTTTTCCTGACTTGAGATGTGACCGTTGGTTTGGTGATGACCATTACACTTCTATTTGAGGAGGTATCCGGTATTTGAGCAATTTGTGTTCACTGTTCAGTTGTAGACCGTATTATTTGCCTATATCTATTCTCATTATTTACTTAAACATGTTTCATACTTGTCTACTTTACTATATTTGATTTATTGGACCACTAGTAAGTGTCAATGTCGATCCTTCGTTACTACTTCTTCGGGGTTAGACTAAATACTTACTGGGTACGCATTGGTTTATGTACTCATGCTACACTTCTACACTTATTGTGCAGGTATATCTCTAATTCATTGAGCGCAAGGGCTCAACTATTGAGGGGACTTTAAGGTGAGCTGCATCCCATGATACGACCCACAACACACGGAGTCTTCATGAAGTTCATTTATGTTATCCTGTCTATTTTACATTTCAGACAGATGTTGTATTATTAATGTACTTCCTAGTAGATTCTCATTTACTTGTGACACCGAGACTTGGGATATTCTAGTAGATGTTAATGGTTTTGCATTAATATTGTCACATTTAAATTTATATCCGACTAATATTGCATGTATCCATGATCTTAAATGCATTAGATTCTTTATTTAATAGAACTTATGATTTTAAAAGTAATAAAATGAATAGTTACTTAGATGGTTCACCGTTGGCTTGCCTAACGACATAGTAGGGCGCCATCACGGCATATAGTGGGTTTTGGGTCATGATAGTACTCGTGCTACACTTCTGCACAAATTGTGCAGGTACTGAGACAGTTACATCTGGTGTGCATTTGGGCACACATCCATATTATCCGGAGAATTACTGGTGAGATGCTCCCCCATGCTCCAATTTGCAGCACTCGGAGTTTCCTTTCTATTGCATTTTATATTTCTGTCTATTTTATTTCACGCAGTAGTTGTAGTGGTTTATATATTTTACTAGATTGCTCGTGCACTTGTGACACCGGGTTTTGAGAATTTCTAGTAGGTGTTTATGGTTTTTGCCTATTAATACCACCATTTCTCTCTTATGTTTTATTTATGCGTTATATCACCATGGCATTCTATACTTAGTTTTTTTATTAAATAAAATTCATTATTATAAAAATAACGAAACGAAAAATTAAATAGATTGTTCACCATTAGCTTGCCTAACGGCGACGTTGGGGGTCATCATGGCCTATAGTGGGAATTGGGTCGTAACAAATATAATGGTTTTCATGTGAATAATTAATTAATGGACTAATTAGCCCTTGTCATGGGTAGAGTACTAGTCAACAATGATATTCCTAACACATATCGAATAAAAGAAAAGTAGAATAATGCATGAAAATTATTAAAAAGAAACAACATATATAATAAATGTATGTTGAATAAATAAATGACCCTTAAACTTATCAAAAACTTTTATTTAGACACTCTGACTCATGCCATAACTTATTAGCTACAAGATCTCTGCTCAAAAGAGAAGAGGTGCAAACAAAACAAGAATCTCACAAAATGAAAAATGGTAAAAAAACAAATGTAAACTAATCAAGGGTGTGATCAAGATCCTCTTCAAAGGCCCATGGAGTCTCATTCTGAATCTCTGCCTCTTCCTCTGGGGTGAAGTTTCTAGTGATATTGAAAATCTTAAAACAACTTCAGGTGTCTTATTCTTAATCCTATTAGCCACCGCCTCAGCGCACAACTCAAGAAAACTGTTGATGTCAAGGAAATTCACGGCTTCTAAGATATTAAAGATGGTTTTGAAGCCAATTCTCAAAAATTCCTTGTTGAAGTTCTCGATTTCTTCTTCATTTGAATAAATCGAGGAGTGCATCTTCAGGTAATCGATGTTCTTGATCAGGATTTTTGTGTTGACGTTGTTGAGCGAGATGATGCTGGAGGAGCATCCATCTTCGGCCATGTTCTTGATTGTTACAGACTGAATGGCGATAGATACTTCCAACTCAAACTCATCACCATCTGACGACTTCAAAGTCAAAAACTTTCTCTGTGGTCGATGATGTTGCATCTGCCATTGTTTAAATTTTTGGTCCTCGATTATGTGCTAGTTCTACCATTCAATTATATATGAATCAGTGTTTTAAAAGGCATGGGCGTAAGGCGAGGCATTTTACATATGGCTCAGCGAGGCGTAAGCACCGAGGCACAAGGCTTGAGCCCCATGGGTATTAAATTTTTAATATTTCATAAAATAATATAATTATAGTAAATATTTATAAATAGGTATAATTATAGTAATATAATTATAGTATATATATATATATATAGTGTGTGTGTGTGTGTGTGTGCTCCATCCCCACAAAAATCTAGTAAAAATAATCCATTATACGCCACTTACAAGCGCAAGTAACTTGAGTTGAAAAGAGTAAAGTTTTTTACATGGAGGAACTACAATTTGAACTTTGAACTTGCTGTTATGAAGGAGAATGAGGTTCTCTTTGTATTTGCAAAAAACAAAATTACTATTTATTGCTTTTGGGAGATAGCTGCAGACTAGTGGACAAGATAAAGAATTGGGAAAGACTATAAATTAGGGTTTCTATCAATAAAAAAGGTCTTGACTTTTAAATTTAATTATTCAGTTCCTTTTTAAAGCTTTTGAGTAATTACAAGCTGACTTTTGAGAATTTGGGTATTATATGAATGACTTATTCAACAAATTTTATTTTAATTTTGAAAAACTTCTCTGGGGCTTATGCCTCACTACAAAAACGCACCTCAAACGCCTGAGCATACGTCCTGAATTGTTGGCCATACGCCTCTTGAGACTTTCACCCCACACAATTTTCTCGGGGCTTTTTTGGTGCACCTTGCCCCAGGGCTCGCCTCGAAAACGCCTTTTAAAACATTGATATGAATCAGATGGGTAGGTTATAATAAATGATTTTGAATGCCAAATCAGATTATTATATATCAAATCTAATTAATATCTCTTGATTTCGAAGGTTATTTAATTCAACTCTAAAGAATTAATGTCATGACCCAAAAACCGAACCGTCGTGATGGAACCTAACCCGACCCACTAGGTAAGCCAATTAATAATAAAGTACAATATAATAATATTGATGTGAGTCAAATATGAGATAACTGAATTTTATACAACTCCCCCAAGGACTGGTAGTATAAGTCATGAGCTTCTAAGATTTAGAATTTACAAAGCTAATGTGAAATAAATACATCATCTGTCCGAATATACATAAACATATTTTTATAAGACTAGGGCTACCATGAATAAGAAGTAGTTGTAACTGGAACGCATGTACGTCTTCAATGCTAGCTTCCTTCATACACAGCAACATCAGCATCCAAAATCTGCAAGAAAGGTGCAAAAGTGTACTTTGAGTACAACCGACCCCATGTACTCAACAAGTAACAAACATAACCTTAGATTGAAAGTAGTGATGAGCTGGGACAAGAGTCAGAGTCCAACTCCAATAACCAGCAACAGTTCATAACAATATAATAAAAGGGTACATGAAAATAACTCAGAGGTAAGATGCTCAACTCGTTCACAGTTACGAAAAGGGTACTTTGGTTGAGGTCCCGAGGGGCTCGGGGTGATTCCGGGTGGTTAACGGATCGTTTGAAGTCGGAAAACTGCAGTTGAAGCTGCTGCTACTGGTATTTCCGCACCTGCGGAAGGGGAGTCGCAGGTACGAGGTCGCTGGTGCACTTGGTAAGCCGCAAATACGGACATAGAGGACCTGGGCTGGAACCGTAGGTGTGTAGAAGTGGACGCATCTGTGAGCCCACAGATGCGAGGCTGAGTCGCAGATGCGGAAATAAGGAGGACTCACAATGGCCGCAGGTGCGAGGTCTTTTCCTGTGAGGTTGCAGAAGCGGATAGGGAGCGTAGGTGCGGAGATGGGCACTTAAGTGATTTTTTCGCAGATGTGGAGATATGTGCGCAAACTAGGCTGCGCAGGTGAGCATTTGGGAGCCGCATGTGCGAAAACCTGGGCAGAACCTACAGATAGAAGACTTCGCGAATATTTACCACCATTTTCAAGTCGAACCTTGGAGCTTTTGGAGTAATTTTTGAAGAGGATACAAGAGTTTTCACAGAGGTAAGTTGCTTGAGCTCTAATACTACTATCTATGGTGTTTTTTCGTTGTTTTCTTAGCTAATTAATAGGATTTTTGAAATGAAATAAGGGGGTTAGGGCTTGGGATTTTGGGGAGAGTAAGTTGGGGATTGGAGGGAGCAAATAATGTCGGATTTTGATAAATTTGGTATGCCTAGAATCATGAGTGAATGGGCTTTCGAGTTTTGTAATTTTTGTCGAATGTCGAGACGTGGGCCCGGGGGCCGAGTTTGAGATAATTTCTGGTTTTGGAGTCTAATTTAGTAGTTTTCTTGTGCAATCATTATTCCTTTAGCATATATTAATGGTATTGTACTGCTTGTGGCTAGATTCGGGTCATTTGGAGGCCGGTTCAAGAGGAAAGAGCATTCTGGAGTAGGAGTTTTACGTTGTTGAGGTAAGTAACAGTTTTAAATCTGGTCCTGTGGGTATGAAACCCCAAAATTTGGAACCATATGATTACTTTGGAGGTGACGCGCAAGCTAGATGACGGGCGTGTGGGCGTGCACCGAAGGGATTGTGACTTGATCCGTCCCGTGAGACTGTAAAGTTGAATAACTTGTTGTTAGCTATGTTCTCTCTATGTGTTGTGGAAATTTGACTAGAAACCATATTTAGGCTATATGTTGGTACTGTTGGGACCCACAGAGGTCGTGTACATGTTGAACTATCTGCTTAATTGTTATTTGTACTCAGTCACAGTTTACTTGGATATTTTATCTCAGTCTCTATTGTTCATTATTGATACATCATATCATTGTCGTTTGGGCTGATTTCATGATTTCATAAAGCCCGAGAGACTGGAGAGATTTATGACTGAGCGAGTCCAAGGGCCTGATTGTGAGATATATTATTATAGCACGTGAGTTGTCCGTGCAGCATGTGAGTTGTCCGTGCGGATCCAGGTATTATATTATACCACATGAGTTGTCCGTGAAGCACGTGAGTTGTCCGTGAAGCACGTGAGTTGTCCGTGCGAATCCAGATATTTATACTATGGCACGTGAGTTGTCCGTGCAACACGTGAGTTGTCCGTGCATATTATAATGCTTGGGATGTAGGAGCCCATCATTAGTCTGTACACCCCCAGTGAGCGCGGGTATGATCCAGATATTATATTATAGCACATCAGTTGTCCGTGCGGATTCAGATATTATACTATAGCACGTGAGTGGTCCGTGAAACACGTTAGTTGTCCATGCAGGTCATAGAACTTGGGCTGTAGGAGCCCCTCATGAGTCTTTACACCCCAGTAAGCGCGAGTACCCATTGAGTGTGTGTGTTGAGGGCTGGGAGCCCGGTGAGTGATTGTTGTCCTGAGAGGTTGTACTTGTTTTTCATTTGATGTTGCATTTAGTTGCCATGTGTCATTGTTGTGAAATTCTATGAAAGATTTTATATCTGGATTACATGAACTTGAGCTGTATAAAGTTGACTTCATTATCGCGAGAATAAATGCTAACTTAGCGGATGATTGAGGTATTTTATGGTGGGTGTTGCATAAGCTTGAGAAGAATTTTCGTTGAACTGACTGCAATATTATGGCAGTAATGATGTATGGGTATTATGAGTTATCGAGTGTTTTGTTCTATGGCTTTGAGCTAAGTGGGGGAGTCTGCTATTGACAATTATATTTCATGGATATATGTTAAATTTTAGTTTTGGTTTGAGGCATATTTGTGGGTTAGTTATGACTTACAGAGGTGGAGACCGAGAATGACTCGGGTAAGTAAATTCCTGGATACGGGTTACATTAAACTTTATGAAAATATAAAACTTATGGAATGATTAAGTTGTTATTTTGAAGGATGTAGTGCGTACGAAGTATGAATTCGATTGGTTGTGTTAAGGTAGTGTTACTTCTTTGAGTGTTGATCGGACTAAAGGAGCACATGTCTTTCGGCCCGTTTGGGACGGAGTAAATTAGATTTGAGCAGAGTGGATGACTCTCGAGAGGGTTTTAGGGGATTCAATATGTATATGTGGAAATTGAAAATGTTTCGAATTTTTATATCACTAGAATTGGTTACTTACATTGGATGGTATCGGGACGTGCGGTAATTCTGTTTGACTATGGATTCTACATTTTAGTATAAGAAAGAAAGAGGAACAATTTTAAATTCGCATAAGGTATTTTCAGAGTGAGTGTTACAGTTGTGATATTTATGGAGATGCTTAAGAAGAATACAGTGGTTAATGGGCCTTAGGGCGGTGTAGTTTTATGTTAGGATGTCCTGTAGTGAGCTTTGGGTAAAGTAGTGGTGTTTTGACAAGGAGAAATGGCAACTTGAGGACAATCCAGAAGAAACTCGGAGAAAATAGGACAAATGGGTAACATGCTGGATCAATATGGTAATGGTATGCTCGGTTCTTTTAGTTCTTATGATGAGGTGAGGCTTTACGAGTGTTTTGTGGCAATACTCTCGGATTTGGCAACCTGTGTGGCTTGGTCAAGTTAGAGGAATTTAGTTCTGATAGCTTGGTTATGTGCAAATAGATTTCAAAGTGTTCATGATGGTTTCTACCATGGTTTGAACCAGATATTTTCTACCGGTGTGGGCAACATGTTGTGTATTGTGATTTCCTTCTGGAAAGAAGCAAGAGAGTGGTTTCTAACTAATAGGGTATGTAATTTGCCGGTGACTCAGAGTTTATAATGAGATTTTTGTGCCTGTCACACAATAGATATGATGTGTTGTGCCAGATTTAGATTTACATGTACAAGGTGGCAATTCACTCTTGAAAGGAAGATCATGAATTTTGGACAGAATGGTCAGTTTTAGATATTTAGATGAATGTTATAACTTCTCGATAACCCCTGAGAAGGGTGCGCATTTCAAAAAGCATATTATGTTTTGACTTACGGATGTTCATTGGTATTGCAGTACTCACCTGGTTGATAGATTGCTGATATTCAAATTATTTCTATATGGCACGGAAGAATTATGAAAGTATTCCTCATGGGAAGATCGTGAATGGAAGATGTGTTAGTCATTCTAGTGCTGGAGTTGGGATTAGTTACGGTGATTCATGTGTTTGATGAATTTGGAGACTGAGAGTTCTCAGAAGTATATTATTTCGGGTTGCGGCCTATTTGAGGTGAGTATTTTCTTTAAACTCAGTGGAGGCACTAGTTGCATTAATTATTTGTGATAGCTACGCGCTATAAGTATGCATATATGTGAGGTTTGAGCCAATGTGTGAGCATCAGGGAAAGTATTCATACTCAAAAGAATGCTTAGGCTATGATATGCCTAGAGTTGATTGTTAAGCCTAAAGTTATAACGTTTCTCACGCTCATACCTTTGTTGAAAACTATCTGGGCTACATTTGAGGTTACAAAGAGGCGAATTTCCCTGAATAAATGGGGTAGTTACTATTTCTGCATTAAATTGCCGATTTGAAGTGTAATAGTAGACTTTACACATGCTTGCACTATGGCATGCTATTTATACCAGTCCAGGAGCATGAGAATCTTATTTCATTATCATATACAAGTGTACTTGTTTAATTACTCTTGTATGATATGCTGGGACTGGAGGCCTGTGACCATGCCAGGTGGTTCATATTATTGGCACGTGAGTTGTCCGTGCCGTGTGTGAGAATTTTATTTCTTTGATCATTTATCGGATTTCATTGCCTTCCTTCCTTTATGATAAAAAAAAATTACATGAGCAGCGTATTTGAGGAATTGTGTACATGTGCCTACGGTTATCCTCTTCACGAAATTTGAGGAGTTGATTGTAACATTATGGTTGTGGTGGTGCTTGTTGAACTTGCAATATGGTTCTCTTCCTTGAGATATCTCCCATAATTGGGTACACGGATTGCGCAGTTGTAGCTGGAGTTATATTGATGTGGCGTGTCTGTGGGATAGTTGTGTTTAATAATATAAGGTCATCGGACCTAGAATAAGTACTATCATGTTTGATTACAGTATATTCAGAAGGATAATATTGAAAGTCGGCTTAGAAATTTGCTATGGTTCTTGTCGAAGGAGAGGGAGCTCCACAACTGGTGGATCTGATGAATGGTTACGAGTTGCTACGTGTTTCTTTAATTATCAACAGTGTGCGAAGGTGTTGGGATGAGTTTTTGTTCGATGGGGGTTTAATGCTAGTACTTGGTTGGCTTGGAGTAGTTACTGTGATCAGGAATGGTTCAACGAGCTGGCGAGTTGTGTAATATGCTTGGTGATTATATCCGTGATTATAGTTATAGCTCGATGCAGCTGGTTCAGACTCATACAGTGTGTAAATGTAAGATTCGTGTCTTGAAAAAAAATTATGAAGGTTGGGAATTGAATTCCAAGGTTTTTGGGCTAAGGCTAAATTAAGGAATTCCAGTTGTATAGTGTTGTCAGGCCTATGTGAAATAGGGTGACGTGGGATCACCCCCGAGTATGCGCGTGGTAAGATGGAATAGTGATTTGATGGCTTGAAACCACTCTTGGCACGTTCGAGGACGAACGGATGTTTAAGTGGGGGAGAATGTAACGACCTGGCCGGTCGTTTTGAGTATTACAGCCCTGTTCCCCCATTTACTGTACAATTTATGCCTTACAGTTGATATGTGACTTATCGGGTTAGTTGGTTCGGGTCCGGAGGGGAGTCGGAGTGAAATGAGGCACTTAGTCTCATAATTGAAAAGCTTAAGTTAAAATAGTGACCGGATGTCGACTTATGTGTAAACGACCCCCGAATAGAATTTTGATGGTTCAGTTAGCTCCGTTAGGTGATTTTGGACTTAGGAGTGCGTCCGGAATGTGATTTGGAGGTCCGTAGTGGAATTAGGATTCAATTGGCGAAATTTGGAAATTTGGCGATTTTGGTCGACAGTGGAAAATTTTGGTATCGGGGTCGGAATGGATTTTCGGAAGTTGGAGTAGGTTCATGGTGTCATTTGTGATGTGTGTGTAAAATTTGAAGTCATTCGGACGTAGTTTGGTAGGTTTCGATGTCGTTTGTGGAATTTGGTAGTTTAGAAGTTCTTAGGCTTGAATCCGAGGGTAAATTGGTGTTTTGATGTTGTTTTGAGTGATTCAAAGGCTCGACTAAGTTTGTATGTTGATATATGACTTGTTGGTATGTTTGGTTGAGGTCCCGAGGGGCTCGGGCTGATTCCGGGTGGTTAACGGATTGTTTGAAGTTGGAAAAATACAGCTGAAGCTGCTGCTACTGGTATTTTCTCACCTATGGAGGGGGGTCGCAGGTGCGAGGTCGCTAGTGCGCTTGGTAAGCCACAGATGCAGACATAGAGGACCTTGGCTGGAACCGCAGGTGCATAGAAGTGGTCGCATCTGCGAGCCCGCAAATGCGAGGCTGAGTCGCAGATGCGGAAATGAGGAGGACTGGCAGTGGCCGCAGGTGCGAGGTCTTTTCCGCACCTGCGAGGTCACAGAAGCGGATAGGGAGCGCAGGTGCGGAGATAGGAACTTAAGTGATTTTTTCGCAGATGCGGAGATATGTGCGCAAACGCGGCTCCGCAGGTGAGCATTTTGGAGCCGCATGTGCGAAAACCTGGGCAGAACCTATAGATAGAAGACTTCGCGAATATTTGTTCATTACCACCATTTTCAAGTCGAACCTTGGAGCTTTTGGAGTAATATTTGAAGGGGATTCAAGAGTTTTCACAGAGGTAAGTTGCTTGAGCTCTAATACTCCTATCTATGGTGTTTTTCCGTTGTTTTCTTACTTAATTAGTAGGATTTTTGAAGTGAAATAAGGGGGTTAGGGCTTGGGATTTTGGAGAGAGTAAGTTGGGGATTTGAGGGAGCAAATGATGTCGGATTTTGATAAATTTGGTATGGCTAGACTCGTGAGTGAATTAGCCTTCGGGTTTTATAATTTTTGTCAGATTTTGAGACGTGGGCCCGGGGGCCGTCTTTGAGACAATTTCGGGTTTTGAGTCTAATTTACTAGTTTTCTTGTGCAATCATTATTCCTTTAGCATATATTAATGGTATTGTACTACTTGTTGCTAGATTCGGGTCATTTGGAGGCCGGTTCGAGAGGAAAGAGCATTCCGGAGTAGGAGTTCTACGTTGTTGAGGTAAGTAATAGTTTTAAATATGGTCCTGAGGGTATGAAACCCCGGAATTTGGTATCATGTAATTACTTTGGAGGTGACGCGCATGCTAGATGACGGGCGTGTGAGCGTGCACCGAAGAGATTGTGACTTGATCCGTCCCGTGAGACTGTAAAGTTGAATAACTTGTTGATAGCTATGTGCTCTCTATGTGTTATGGAAATTTGACTAGAAACCATGTTTAGGCTATATGTTGGTACTGTTAGGACCCATAGAGGTCGTGTACATGTTGAACTATCTGCTTAATTGCTGTTTGTACTCAGTCACAGTTTACTTGCATATTTCTTCTCAGTCTCTATTGTTCATTATTGATGCATCATATCATTGTCGTTTGGGCTGATTTCATGATTTCTGAGAGCCCGAGAGACTGGAGAGATTTATGACTGAGCAAGGCCGAGGGACTGATTGTGAGATATATTATTATAGCACGTGAGTTGTCTGTGCGGATTCAAATATTATATTATAGCATGTGAGTTGTCCGTGTAGCACGTGAATTGTCCGTGCGGATCCAGATATTATATTATAGCACGTGAGTTGTCCGTGAAGCACATGAGTTGTTCGTGCAGATCCAGATATTTATACTATGGTACGTGAGTTGTCCGTGCAGCACGTGAGTTGTCCGTGCAGATTATAGCGCTTGGGCTGTAGGAGCCCCTCATGAGTCTGTACATCCCCAGTGAGCGCGGGTACGATCCAGATATTATATTATAGCACGTGAGTTATCCATGGGGATCCAGATATTTATACTCTGGAACGTGAGTGGTTCGTGCAGCACATGAGTTGTCCGTGCAGATCATAGCGCTTGGGCTGTAGGAGCCCCTCATGAGTCTGTACACCCCCCAGTGAGTGCGGGTACCCATTGAGTATGAGTGCTGAGGGCTAGGAGCCCGGTGAGTGATTGTTGTCCTAAGAGGTTGTACTTGTTTTTCATTTGATGTTGCATTTAGTTGCCATGTGTCATTGTTGTGAAATTCTCTGAAAGATTTTATATCTGGATTACATGAACTTGAGCTGTATAAAAATTGACTCGACTTAAACTGTTGGATTTGAAAGCATGTCTAATCTCTGCTAGCTTTACTGAAAATGAACTATAACTGTATAGCTCATCATTATCTTCAGTTCCTTAGTTATTATTGTTACTTGCTGAGTTGGTTTTACTCATACTACACCCTGCACTTCGTGTGCAGATCCAGGTGCTTCTGGACATATCGGGTGTTGAATCTTTCGCACAGTTGATATTCCGGAGATTCAGAGGTAGCTGTCGTGCTTCGCAGCCCTTGACTCTCCTTCCCTATCTCTTTGTTTATCGTATTTTGGTCTTAGACTATTATAGACCGTAGTTTTCCAGACTTGTATTCATATTAGATGCTCATGTACTCAGTGACACCAGGTTTTGGGGAGTGTTTGTATCAGTATTTGTGGGATTTTGTATTGTATTTAAATATTATGTTTTTGAAACTTAAAGAAAATCGAGGGTTATTGATGTTATCGGCTTGCCTAGTATTGAGATAGGCGCCATCACGACAGGTCAGATTTTGGGTCGTGACAAGTTGGTATCAGAGCCCTAGGTAACATAGGTCACACGAGTCATGAGTAGGTTTAGTAGAGTCTTGCGGATCGGTACGGAGACATCTGTACTTTTCTTCGAGAGGCTGCCGAACCCTTAGGAAAATTTCACTTTCTTGTATTCTATCGTGCGTAATTGACTCAGCTTGAAACATAACTATTTGAATTCCTTCCACGCATTCGTATGTGCACATGAGCTCTCGATATCAGTTGTGCATCACCGGCTTGTGATTCTATGAACGAGGTTCGAGATGTGTATTATGTATTTTGGTGATGGGCCAGTCTGGAGAACTTGAGGCCAGGTTTAGACCGCAGCTTAGGATCGGTAGCTTCAGTTGTAACCTGTACATTTGGACTCATATGTCTGGTAATGTCACTACGAGTGGAATTTTTGGCTCGATGAGCGGTGGAATGGCTTTGTGATGAGTATGATGTAACTACGGGATGTGTTAGATTTTGGGTCGTGAGCGGTGGAATTTGTGGCTCGATGGAATTTGTGGCTTGATGATGGAATTTGTGGCTCGATGAGCGGTGGAATGGCTTTGAGATAGGCGCCATCACGACAGGTCAGATTTCGTGTCATGACACTACACCTCGGAACTCGACGAAACTTATAAAATATGACAATGCATTCAATTGCGAGTCCAACCATACTAGTTTCACTCAAATCCGACTCCAAATCGATGTTCAAAACTCAAAAATTCACTTTCTGAAATTTTAGACAAAAACCCTCAAATCTTACTTTTGAAATCATCAACCAATTACCCAAATCGAAGATAGATTCATGAAATATAATCAAGAATAAATAGATAACACTTACTCCAATCCATGTGGTAACAATCACTTCAACAATCGTCGAAATCCGAGCTCCCCAACTCAAAATATGACCAAATGAACAAACTCTTGATTTATATGCTTCTGCCCAGCTGTTCTGCCTCGCTTCTCATACCAAACAATCCCGAAATTCACTTTTGATACCTCCAATGGGTTCTCTGTGAAATTCCAGTCAAGGTAGACTTTTGAATCACTCCATTTGACCTTATAATAAAGGAGATATGTTGGTTTGAATATTTGCAAATAGTGCAGATTTTTAAATACGAATTTAGTGGCAATTACATAATTAATCTAAAAAATCTGGCAATCCAATTCTTAGTAAAATGACCATGATGTCAAAACTTGACGATTCCAGTTTCTACAGTTCCAAAATTATGACACGGATCTAATGCTTCAATCAAAACAAAAATTGGAGATGATTTGCTTAATGTGGTACCATTTATGCTTGAAGAAACGACGTTAAAACATAAAATAATGAGCGCAACACAACCCAAACCCATCCGAAACTCACCTGAGCCCCTCGGTACCCCGTCCGAACATACCACCAAGTCCAATAATATACCATGGACTTACTCAAGGCCTCAAATCACAAATAACAACATCGAAACGACGAATCACACCTCAATTCGAACTTAACTGAACTTTGGCCTTTCAACTTCCAAAACTCGCGCCGAAACATATCAAATCAATACGGAATGAACCCAAATTTTACATACAAGTCCCAAATGACATAACGAAGCTATTACAATTCCAGGACCCATAATTGAATCTGATATCATCAAAGTCAAATCTCGGTCAAACTTATGAACTTTTCAAACCTTCAAATTTCCAACTTTCGCCAATTTGCACCGAAACCTTCTAGAAACATCCAAATGCAAATCCAGGCATATGCCCAGTAACGACCCGACCGGTCATTTTGAGCTCTAGTGTATCGTTCAGTGGTTTAAGGCCTTGAGTAGCTTCACTTCAGGTATTGTGACTTGTACGTGTGGTCAAAATTGAATGTCGGGAAGTTCGGAATTAATTTGGACATAAAATCTTAATTTCATAAGATTTAAGATGGAAACATTACCTAAGATTTGACTTTTGAGCAAAATACCTTTGAATTAGGATTTGAAAGTTCCAATAGGTACATATGATGATTTCTAACATGGGTGTATATTCGGGTTAAGTATCGGATCACCCGGGAGCATTTCGGTGCTTATTGTGGAAAGTTGGCATTTGGAAGGCTTTAGAATTTCCTAAGTTTGGTTTGAAGTGTACTTTGATATTATCGATATCCGTTTGAGATACCGAACCTTGGAATAGGTTCGTATCGTGATTTGTGACTTGCACATAAAGTTTGGCGTCATTCCGAGATATTTGAGTGTAATTCGGACGCATTCAGCAAAGTTTGAAGGTTGGAAAGTTAAAAGAAAGGTATTGGCCGTCGATTTGTAATTTTGATATTGTTTGATGTGATTCGACATTTTGACTGAGTCTGTATCGTGTAGTGGGATATGTTGGTATGTTTAGACGGGGTCCCGGGGGCCTCGGGTGCGAATCGGATTGGAAACAGATCGAGTTTTGTCTTGGGAGAACTGCTGAATCTTAAGGCTTCTGGTGTGATCGCACCTGCGAGGTTATGGCCGCAGGTGCGAGACCGCAGAAGCGGCCTAGGTGTCATAGAAGCGGTAGGGAATGAGGGTGGATGGGATTCGCAAGTACGAGGAATTTGCCGCACCTGCGGGCTCGCAGATGCGGGCGGAGAAGCGCAGAAGCAGATTTGCTGGGAAAGGCTGGGACCGTAGATGTGGTCGAGTTTCCGCAGAAGCAGAACCGTACCTGCGAATGAGGCGTCGCAAAAGCGGGGACGCATCAGGGCCGCAGAAGCAGCCAACGACCTGGCCTGGGTCCTCGCAGGTGCGACATTGAAGCCTCAGAAGCGACATTCTGGACCGCAAAAGCGGGATGTTCTCGGCAGTGTGTGTTTTTAAAATGGGGCTTTGGCCTATTTTCACTTCATTTCGTCCATAGGAGCCGGTTTGGGAGCAATTTTGGAGTGCCATTTTCATCATCTATTACGGGGTAAGTGATTTCTTCACATTTTGAGTTAAATACATGGTTTATTATGGATTTAAGCATGGAAATTTGTAGAAATTGGGACTTTGGTAGAAAACCTAGGAATTTGGTATTTTTAGATTTTGACCACGAAATTGGACATGGAATTTGGAATAAATTATATATTTGAGTTCGTGGTGGTATGGGTAAAGTTTATCTTTGAAAAGTTTTGGAATCTGGGCACGTAGGCTCGAGGGTTACCTTTATTGGCTTTTAGAGCGGAGTTGGAGATTGTTATGAATTGATTAATTATAAGCATTGGAGTATATTTTGATTGAGTTGCACATTGTTTGACTAGTTTCGGATCGTTTGGATTGAATTGAAGAGTTAGAGAGGCGTTGGAGCCGGTCATGGAACTTCAGAGCAAGGTAAGTCTCCTGTCTAACCTTGTGAGGGGGAAAATACTCCTAGGTGATATTTAGTATTATGTGCAACTAGTTGTGGGTGCTACGTACACACGAGGTGACGAGAGTCCGTACGTAGCTAAAGCATGTTTATGTCCGAAGTAAGTTAAGGGAAAGGAATCAAACCAATGGAGTGTTTATTCTACTAGTAGTTCAGGGGTTATGATGAATTCTTGCACTCTCACGTAGCGGTGCGATAGTTGCAGTGAGCGGCATGGGAATTGGAAGTTGAGGATCAAGGTTGCAGTTCGGTGTTGACAAGAATGTCACGAGCTCGAGTGAGCAGGGGAGAATTTAGATGTTTAGAGTAAGCTGGCATTTTCTTTGGTGTCACCTGAGAATGGCGTTCTGTGTAAGAGGCTTTGTGTATTAATTTGCGGATTCTTGATTTGATTTACATATTAAGAACGATTGGTGGTATGGAGGTGCAGACTTTTATACCTGGTGCGAAAGGTCGTGGGGAGCGTACCCCACAGGGATATTTGTAGAAGTGTGGCATGTTAGTCACTCAATTGTTAAAGATTGAAACCAAGTACGGGGATTTTTGGTAATATCATTAATGTGAGAGTTTATGCCTAGAAGGTGCTTTTTTCCTTTGGTTGTAAACTGTGAGAGTTGTTTCGGATTTAGACGGCTTGATTATTCGCACATGTGTTGTGGTCCTGTGTAGCTTGTGGTATTAAATGAGCAGGATGGCTCTCGAGATGCAGGTCATTTATTGCACCTTAGCTGTGCTTGGGTTTTGTAGCATATGGCGCTATCCGTCTACCCAAGGTGGTATTTTCGCACTTGGCGTGCTTGTGATCGATATTCGAGCACTTCGAAAGTATAAGCATTATGGCTTGATGTGTGTTTTCTTCTTGATTGTTATATGCGGATCGGGTTACATGCCACCATGGGTATATTATTTGGATCGGGTGGCACGCCGCCACAGGCATGTTATGTGGATTGGGTTTCACGCCGCAACATTGTCATGTTTGGATCGGGTTGCACGCCACACCAATTCCATGTTGGATCGGGTTGCACGCCGCAACAGCGAGATGTTGATCATAGATCCTTACACTCATTTTGTGTGTCTTATTTTTCATCCCTGAGGTAGGTTCACAGCATTTATTCAGCCGTTTTATTTGTTATGCGGGCTGGGTAGTCCTTTTTTAGAGTTAGTTTTTCCTTATGTATCACATTCGAGTTTGTAGCTTGTTGGTGCATTGTGGGCGTCATATGAGAGTTTTGGCAGTGTCTGAGATGGCTTATTGCCTGACCATCTTGTACTGGATGAGACGAGGTTATTGGACCCGGGATCAGTGCGATCGGAGTTATGTATGGTATATTAAAGAGCAAAGATTGTTATTCAATTCAGAATGAGGTAATGGTTCTTGTCAGGAGGAGAGGCTCTATGATCTGTTGATTCGACAGATAGTTATTAGTTTCTACACTTCTCTACCTTTGTGGCAGTATTTTGAGATTTGGAACAGGACTTATATGCGTCATAAGGCGTATTGCGGGTATCAGATTCCTAAAAATTACAGCTATTGTGGTCAGAGGATGCTATTATGGGCAACTGACTTATGTGGTGCAGGGTGTGATTTCAACATAGGTGCATGATCATGTTTTGGTACAGTGTGTGGCGATTGATACAGTGTTCGTGTGTTAGAATCAGGTCTTGTAAAGAAATTCGAAAGTTGGAATTTGGTTCTAAAGCTTGTTAGCTAAGGTTATAGGGAGGATCTTCAGTCTGGCTCAAGCTAATGTGCTCAACTGGGTTGTGATGGCACGGGTAGGTGCGCGAGGTGTTAAACAGTGATTTTGGACAACTCCAGAGCAGTCCCTAGCACGTTCGAGGACGAACGTATGTTTAAGTGGGGGAGAATCTAACATCCCAACCGGTTGTTTTGAGCTCTAGCGCGTCGTTCAGCTGCTTGAGACCTTGAGTACCTTCACTTCAGGTATTATGACTTGTATGTGTGGTCGGAATTAAATTCCGGGAAGTTCAGAGTTGATTTGGAAAGAAAATCTTAATTTCGGAAGCTTTAAGTTAGAAAAATTGACTAAGGTTTGACTTTTGAGCAAAAGACCTCGAAATTGGGATTTGAAGGTTCCAATAGGTTTGTATGATGATTTCGGACTTGGGTGTATGTTCAGGTTGAGTATCGGATCACCCGGGAGCATTTCGGCGATTATTGTGGAAAGTTGGCATTTGGAAGGCTTTAGAATTTCCTAAGTTTGGTTTGAAGTGGACTTTGGTGTTATTGATGTCCGTTTGATGTTCCGAGCCTTGGAATAGGTTTGTATCGTGATTTGTGACTTGCACGTAAAGTTTGGCGTCATTCCGAGATGTTTGAGTGTAATTCGGATGCGTTCGGCGAAGTTTAAAGGTTGGAAAGTTGAAAGAAAGGTTTTGGCCATCGATTTATAATTTTGTTGTTGTTTGACGTGATTCAAGGTTTCGCCTCAGTCAGTATCATGTTGTGGGATGTGTTGGTATGTTTGGACGGTGTCTCGGGGGCCTCGGGTGCGAATCGAATTAGAAACGGATCGATTTTTGACTAGGGAGAACTGCTGAATCTTAAGGCTTCTAGTGCGATCGCACCTGCGAGGTTATGGCCGCAGGTGCGAGACCGCAGAAGCGGCCCAAGGGTCCCAGAAGCGGTAGGGAATGAAGCTGGATGGGATTCGCAAGTGCGAGGAATTTGCTGCACCTACGGGCTCGCATATGCGGACGGAGAAGCGCAGAAAAGGATTTGTTGGGAAAGGCTGGGACCACAGATGCGTTCGAGTTTCCGAAGAAGTGGAACTGTACCTGCGAATGAGGCGTCGCAAAAGCGGGGACGCATCAGGACCGCAGAAGCGGCCAATGACCTGGTCTGGGTCCTCGCAGGTGCAACATTGAAGCCGCAGAAGCGGCCGTCGCAGAAGCGAGATTTTGGACCGCAAAAGCGGGATGTTCTGGGAACTATGTGTTTTTAGAATTGGGGTTTGGCCCATTTTCACTTCATTTCGTCCATAGGAGCCGATTTTGGAGCAATTTTGGAGTGCCATTTTCATCATCTATTGCGGGGTAAGTGATTTCTTCACATTCTGAGTTAAATACATGGTTTATATATGGATTTAAGCATTTGAATTTGTAGAAATTGGGATTTTGGTAGAAACCCTAGTAATTTGGTATTTTTAGATTTTGACCATGAAATTGGATGTGGAATTTGGAATAAATTATATATTTGAGCTCGTAGTGTTATGAGTAAAGTTTATCTTCGAAAAGTTTTGGAATCCGTGCACGTGGGCCCGAGGGTTGCCTTTATTGGCTTTTAGAGCGGAGTTGGGGATTGTTATGAATTGATTAATTATGAGCATTGGAGTATGTTTTGATTGAGTTGCACATTGTTTGACTAATTTCGGATCGTTTGGCTTGAAATGAAGAGTTAGAGAGGCATTGGTGCCGGTCATGGAACTTCGGAGCAAGGTAAGTCTCATGTCTAACCTTATGAAGGGGAAACTACCCCTAGGTGATATTGAGTGTTATGTGAAACTAGTTGTGAGTTCTACGTACGCATGAGGTGACGAGCGCTCGTACGTAGCTAAAACATGTTTATGTCCGGGTAGACTTAGGAATTTATCATGTCATAATTGAATTATTTGAACTCGTTCTACTAGCTTAATTAATTAAAGTTATAACTGAACTTGATTAAGAAATAAATATTTGTATACTAGGCTGAGCCTTAACACTTTGAGTTGTGGGCGAGTTATTTGAGAAACGGTAAAGATTATATTCATTTTGTGCTCATGTACTATATTGTAAGCACGTGTCTCGTAATTCGGTAACTTCCTTCCTTTCTTGTGGAGCGCGCCGAATGCCTCGAGAGTATAATAGATGCATATATGAATCGTGCTGCTCGATCCTCGGCAGTGTACACATTATTCTAGATCGGGCCGAACGACCTCGACAGAATCGTGCGTTATATCGCTTGTAGTCCGAATATTCACGAGATAATCTTTCCACTAATGCTTGACATTTTATATGGTATTCCTTATTTATTTGATATTGGCACTTGGCATTTTCTGAGCTGTTAAGGTAGAATACAAGATCTAGAAATTCATACTTTAAAAGAAATATTTGGAAGATTATATAAGTTACAGATTTACCCCACTATCGATGTGCACTTCATATCTGTTCTGAATTATTATATTATTTAATTAGACCTCTAGTAAGTGTCGATGTCGACCACTCGTCACTACTTCTCTAGGGTTAAGCTAGATACTTACTGGGTACGTGGTGTTTTACGTACTCATGTTGCACTTCTGCACTAAATATGCAGGATCTGACAGGTTCATTTGGTGATCATTTAGGCGCGTGGGTGCACCTATTGAGGAGACTTTATGTGAGCTACATTCCAGGCTACGCACCACAGTCCACTGAGTCTCCACCGTACTATTTACTTTATCCTGTCTTATTTACATTCTGGACAGATGTTGTATTATTATTGTACTCCTTAGAAAATGCTCATGCACTTGTGACACCGGGTCTTGGGGTTATACTAGATGATGTTTATGGTTTCGTACATCATTAACGCCTTTCAATTCTTTTATAAAATTCATATGTTGTACGTCCCCGTGGATTTAGGAGTGTAAATCTCCTTCCTTATTAAAAACTATGATTTCAAAAATAATAAAATGAGTAATTAAATGGATAAATCACCGTTGGCTTGCCTGACGGCGGCGTTAGGTGCCATCACGACCTATATTGGATTTTGGGTCGTGACACGTCCGAGTCCAAAATCACCATCCAGTCCTAACTAAACCATCAAAACTTCAATCCGAGGTCAAATACAAAAAAAGTCAAACTTGGTCAACTCTTCTCACTTAAAGCTTCAATCATGAAATTCATTCTTCCAAATCGATTCCGAATTTCCAAATCGATTTCGAATAACCTGAAAACCAAACACGACGATTCACATATGTCATAATACATCATACGGAGCTACTCATGCCTCAAACTAGCGAGCGAAGGGCAATTGCTCAAAACGACCGGTCAGGTCGTTACAATTAACTTCCTTCCTAAGTTTTATTTTATAGATAATCTATCTTCAAATTAGATTTTTTTAAAAAAATATTTATCAGTAGCTTCAAATATAGCTTTATATCATATGAATATGACTTTATAGTAGATTATTTAATTTTTTATATATTTAAAGATAATATAGGTATTCGTAACAAGGTTTCCGTAGGTGAACTTGCAGAAGGATCATTGTCGAAACCTGCAAAGCAGAACGATCCTTTTACCCTTATGCAAAGCAGAACAATCCACGGTCAAAGATGATAGATACTGGTACGTCATGAAGTCGGACAATCTTGCGGATATAAACTAGAGCCAGCTGCTCTGAAGAATAGGCAGTCACTACTGGAATTAAATGAGTCAACTTGGTCAACCTGTCCACAATCACCCATACCGCGTCAAACTTCGTCTGAGTCCATGGGAGCCCAACAACGAAGTCCATGGTGACACGCTCCCATTTCCACTCGAGAATCTCAAGCCGCTTAAGCAAACCACCCGGCCACTGATTCTCATACTTCACCTGCTAACAATTTAGGCACTGAGCTACATATTCCACTATGTCCTTCTTCATCCTCCTCCACCAATAGTGATGCCTCCAGTCCTGATACATTTTAGCAGCACCCAGATGAATGGAGTACTGGGAACTGTGGGCCTCCTGGAGAATCAACTCACGCAAACCATCCACATTTGGCAAACATAATCAGCCCTACATCTGCAATACATCGTCATCCCCAATAGTAAACTCTTTGGCATCGCCATGATAAACCGTGACTTTGAGGACAAGAAAATGGGGGTCATCATACTGACGCTCTCTGATACAATCATATAGAGAAGACCGAGAAACCACACAAGCTAGAACTTGACTGGGCTTCGAAACATCCAATATAACAAACTGGTTGGCTAAGGCGTGAACCTCCAATACTAATGGCCTCTCCGGTGTCGATAGATATTCTAAACTACCCAAACTCTCCGCCTTTCAACTCAAGGCATCAGCCACCACATTGGCCTTCCCAGGATGCTATAGAATGGTGATATCTTAGTCCTTAAGCAACTCTAACCACCTCTGCTACCACAAGTTAAGATCTTTCTATTTGAACAGATGTTGTAGACTCCGGTGGTCGGTAAAGGCCTCACAAGGAACACCGTACAAATAATGCCGCTAGATCTTCAATGCATGAACAAAGGCTGCCAACTCTAAGTCGTGGACTGGATAATTCTTCTCATGGGTCTTCAGTTGTCGAGACGCATAGGCAATCACCCTACCGTCTTGCATCAATACCGTGCCAAGGCCAATGCGTGATGCATCACAATACACAGTACATGACCCTGAGCCCGTAGGCAAAACCAACACTGGGGCTGTAGTCAAAGCAGTCTTGAGCTTTTGAAAGCTCACCTCACACTTCTCGGACCATCTGAATGGAGCACTCTTCTAGGTCAACTTGGTCATTGGTGCAGCAATAGATGTGAAACCCTCTATGAAACGACGATAATACACAGCCAAACCAAGGAAACTCCGGATCTTAGTGGCTGAAGACGGTCTGGGCCAACTCTTCACTACTTCAATCTTATTCGGATCAACCTTTATCCCCTCACTTGAAACCACATGACCCATAAACAACACCGAATCAAGCCAGAATTCACACTTTGAGAATTTTTCATACAACCTCTTCTCTCTCAAGGTCTGGAGCACAATCCTCAAGTGTTGCCCATGATATTCTTGACTGCGGGAGTACACCAAGACGTTCTCAATAAACACAATGATGAATAAATTAAGATAAGGCTGGAATATACTGTTCATTAGGTGCATAAATGCTACGGGGCGTTGGTCAACCCAAATGACATCACGAGGAACTTGTAGTGACCATACCGAGTCCCAAATGCAATCTTCAGAATATCTGAATCCTGAATCTTCAGTTGGTGATAACCTGACCGCAAATCAATCTTTGACAATACTCTAGCACCCAGAAGTTGATCAAACAAGTCATCAATGCGTGGCAATGGATACATGTTCTTCACTGTAACCTTGTTCAACTGCCGATAATTGATACACATATGCATAGAACCATCCTTTTTCTTCACAAACAAAATCGGCGTACCCTACAGTGACACACTAGGCCGAATGAAATCCTTATCAAGCAACTCGTGCAACTGCTCCTTTAAATCCTTCAACTCCGCTGGGTCCATACGATATGGTGGAATAGAAATGGGTTGAGTTCCCGATAACAAATCAATACCAAAATTTATATCCCTGTCGGGTGGCATGCCCGGAAGATCCGCTGGAAATACATCTGGAAAGTCTCTCACTACCGGAACTAACTCAACGGTAGGAGTATCAGCATTAATATCCCTCACGAAGGTTGGATAAGCATCACAACCCTTCTCAATCATCCGTTGAGCTTTTAGAAATGATACAACCCTGCTAAGAACATAATATAATGTACCCATCCACTCCAACTGTGGCAAACCTGGAATAGCCAGCGTCACAGTCTTAGCGTGACAATCCATAATAACATGATAGGGAGACAACCAGTCTATGCCTAAAATAACATCAAAGTCTACCATACTAAGTAACAATAGATCAGCTCTGGTCTCAAAACCACCAATAACAACTAAACACGACCGATACACACGGTCCATAATAATAGAATATCCCATAGGCATGGACACACAAATGGGAAAACTCAAAGAATCACAAGATATATCCAAATACGGAGCAAAGTAAGATGTCACATATGAATAAGTGGATCCCGAATCAAACAAGACTGATGCATCTCTATGGCAAACCGGAACCATACCTGTAATGACTGAGAGTGAAGCAAATGCCTACGTCCTACCCGGAAAAGCATAGAATTAGCCCTGGCCTCCCCCTCTAGGACGACCTCTACCCACCCGTCACCCAACCCTAGCTGGCTGTGTAGGTGGAGCGGCAACTAGGGCAGCAACCATGGCCTGGAAAGTTTGTGGACCAGACTGAATCCGTGGAGCCTGAGTAGCTTATAGAGGTGCACCCCTCCTGAGTCTGGGGCAATCACTAACCATGTGGCGGTTATCACCACACTCAAAGAAAGCTCTCAATGGGCGTGGCTGCTAGGACAGGCTTGGTCCTTGTCGGTTGGACTAACCACTGAAGGCACCCCAAGCAGGAGGTGCACTTCAAAGTGGCTGAGCAAAGTGTGCAACCTGAGACTTCGGAACAACCGGAGCACCACTAGAAGATGGAAGTGTTGAATGAACTGGACTACTCACATATCCTCTACCATGACGGGCTATAGCTGCAACGTGACCACCACTAAATCCTCCCGTACCACGAGGCCTCTTGGCCTCCCTATCATCTCTCTCACAGCCCCGCATACCCTCCAACCCCCATGGAATCTCAACCACATGCTGATATGGAGTATCTGTCTCCAACTCTCTAGCCATGCTGAATCTAATACCATAGTTGATCCCCTCAATAAATCGATGGACTCACTCTCTGACTGTAGAAACCAAGGTAGGTGCATGTCTGGACAAGTCACTGAATCGGACAGTATACTCTGGTATTGTCATAGTACCCTGGCACAGCTGCTCAAACTCTGCCTGCCATGCATCCCAAAGGGTCTGAGGGATAACTTCTCTCAAGAATAACTCTAAGAACCAAGTCCATGTAAGTAAAGTTGCCTAGGCTGGGCTACCCTCCTCGTACACTCGCCACCACTAGTATGTCGCTCCAAACAACTAGAAAGTAGTGAAAGCAACCCCGCTCGACTCCATGATACACATAGTGCGGAAAATACGGTGGCACTCCTCAAGAAAACTGTGTACATCCTCTGAAGCTAAACCACTAAAAATAGGAGAGTGATACTTCTTGAACCTTTTGAGCCTAAGCTGCTCCTCCTCGGATGTTGTTTCCCTAACCACAGACTGAACCGGAGCAACAGGCTGTACCGAAATAACCTCTGGAACCTGATCAACTTGGACCCGCTGCTCTAGGGTACGGGCCACGGGAGTTTGTGCTCCTCCCCTAGCCTAAGATGTGGCTGGTGCAAGAGGAATCAACTCCGCCTGAGCTAAGGTACCAAATATGCTCAAGAACTATGCGAGGGTCTCCTGAAGTGTTGGGTTGCAACAGGCGCCTCGGGTGCCTGTCCCCCAACTAGAGCTATTGGTGGATCCTCTGTCGCAGTTCGGGCAGGTGCTCTAGCTACACTACGTACCCCTCCTCGATCTCTGCCCCGACCCCGACCTCTTGTGGCTCCAGCAAGGGGCGCGGGTGTCTGATCGTCGGATGCAGTAGTGCGTGTCCTCACCATATGTGAGAGAATAGAAAGTCAAAGATTCAGTTTTTCGAATTCAACCAATTCGCACGATAAGGAATCAAAGAAATTAAGTTTTCCTAACAGTTCTGTAGCCTCTCGAAGATAAGTACAGACGACTCTGCACCGATCCGCAAGACTATACTAAACTGACTTATGACTCGTAACACTTGTGACCTAGAGCTCTGATACCAACCTGTCACGAACCTAAATTTCCCTCCTTAGGATGTCGTGATGGCACCTAGTCTCTACGATTAGGTAAGCCTAACAATTAATAGTAACTTGGTAGAAACAATTATCAAAATACTAAAACAAGGCTGAATAACCGATTTAACCTTCTAATACAAAATATAATCTGAACAATACGCTCCTCAAAATAGGTGGAACTGAGTCATAATCTCTATATAGTAACAGTAGGATAACTACTACATCACTGTCTAAAAGAACTACAACAGTAAATAGAATAAAAGGGAAGGTAGACTTAGAGTCCTGCGGGCGTGGAGCAGGTATACCTTGAATTCTCCCAAGTAGCAACTCAATCAACTCTAGCGTTTGGCACGGGCAGACGTACATGGATCTGCACAAAAATGTGCAGAAGAGTAGTATGAGTACACCATAATGGTACCCGGTAAGTATCAAGTCTAACCTAAGTAGAATAGTGACGAGGCCAGGTTTAGACGCCTACTAGGATATAAATAAGTAGTATGAAAATGTAATACCAATATATAGTGGAAATGGAGAAATAACTGATACAAAACAAGATAATAACATGACCTAATACCGGAAATTAAACACGGAGATAGCATAAAAGAAGCAACTAAATAGAACTACAATGATCATATACGGACAACAACTGCTAGGACAATAAAGAATGAAACAACAAGAAATGTTCCCACCAAAACTCTTTGCAACATGAAATAAATAGCAAGAATCACAACGAGGTACCGCCTCATGTATAATAAAATCACAACCGAGATACCGCCTCATGTATAATAAAATCACAATCGAGATACCGCCTCATATAATCAAGAATCACAATTGAGGTACCGCCTCGTATTCACATTTCTCAATTTCAATCATAATCTTTTCTTATACTGCCGCGTGAGCCTTACATTTGAAATAGGTTTTGAAAACAGTTTTCCCGAAATAGCAACACGCACTTTAGCCCACGTTATGACACTGCATGGCTTCACATAATTCCCCTAAAAGCAACACGCACATAAATCCCACTTTATACCGCTGCATGCGCGTCAATATCACATCAAAATAACAACTTGCACCACAAGTACCCATATATCACAACTTGCCAATAATCAACAATATCAGTGTTTCCATAATAATAGCCCATGGCTCCACCACAACGTGTACAAAAATATCAACAACAACAATGAATGTAAAATGTTCAACAAGAAGATGTTTCAACAATAACAATTTCGTCTCAACGTGATAGAACTTCACAACTTCAACACCAATAACTCAACAATGAGAAACAATGTATAACCACGATGTAAAAAAAGAATAACTCACAATGGAATAGATAACACATAACAATCACTTAAATTAATGGAAATCAACAAGGGAAAGGATACCATGAACAATAACTCCAAATAATGGAAATCAACAATGAGAGAGATAACATGAACAATAACTTCAATTAACGATAATCAACAATGAAAGAGATAACATGAATAATAACTTCAAATAATGATAATCAACAATGAAAGAGATAACATGTAATAATTAAAGAGGCAACAAGTTCAACTAAAGCATGAGAGCAATTTATCAATTAGAATGTAGAACAAGTGTTAACGAAATCATTTAAGGCATGTAAGGATAGACTAACAAAAGTAATAATAGATTGGCTATGAGAATTTAGAACATGATATGACGATTAATTTAAGACATGGAGGAAGTATAAGTAGCCTAAACCGATCAAATACCATGTACAACCCGTGTACCCACTCATCACCTTGCATCCACGGATTACACTTAGCACAATTGAATCAAACAATACCAATTCTATGGGGTAGTTTCCCCCACAAAAGGTGTGGCAAGACACTTACCTCAACTAGGCCAACTCAACACTCAAAAATAGATTTTCCTTTATAATTTTTTTCCACACTGCTCAAATCTAGCAAAACTCGACTTAGTATCATCAAATAATGCTAGGGAATTTAATTACAATATATAAAGCTAAGATCTTTACACTTTTCTCAAAAAATCAACAAACATCAACCCGGGGCCCGCTCGGTCACAACCTGCGTCCAATGGTAGATTCCGACTATCCATGACCCCACGAGTTCATATATGTGATTTGTTTCACAATTCGAGCCCAAATCGACTCTCAAAATTCAATTTCTTATTTTTCAAAAACATTAATAAAGTTTCACAATATTTCACTTTGATTCACATGATTTTTATGTTAAACTCTAAGATATGTTGATGGAACATGATTAGAAATGGATTATAATCACTTACCCAAGGTTTATAGGTGAAAATTCTCCCTCCAAATCGCCTTCTACCGAGTCTAGGGTTCAAAAATGAGAGTATGAGTTCACAACTCCGGTCTTCCGGCCCTTTAACCAGTTGCAGATGTCGCATTTGCGACAATGGATTTGCATTTGTGAACCCTCGCAATTGCGGACCAGGCCTTGCATTTTCGAACCCTGAGAACCTAAGCCAACATCGCATTTGCGATAAAGGCTTCGCAATTGCGAAGTTGATAGTTTGCAATTGCGAACTCAGTTCAAAATTTGCTTCCTTCGCAAATGCGAAGGGGAAGTCGCATTTGCGACAACTAGCCCCCTTCTGTCACCTTAGAAAATATGATCCTGGTGTTTGCAAATGCGATCCTGTTGTTTGCAAATGCGACACCAGAGCACCAGACACGAGATTTTGGCCAACTTTAGTCCAAAACACTCTAGAACATGTCCGAAACTTATTTGAGCCCTCCGAGCTCCAAACCAAACATACACACAAGTCTAAAAATATTATACGAACTCGCTCGCGTGATCAAAATATAAAAATAATATCTAAAACTACGTATCAAACAAGAAAAGGCATGAATTGCAAAGTAAAGTTCAAGAATCTCTAAAATTACAACCTAGCATTCGAACATGTCAAATTAACTCCAAACGACACCAAATTGTGCAGGCAAGTTCTAAATACCATAACAGACCTATTCCAAGTCCAAAATTCAAATTCCGAGCTCAAAAGCTAAAAGTTAACCTATGGTCAAGCTTTTCAACTTCAAATTGCCAAATTTTGGCAAATCACGATAAGAAGCTATCAGGGCTATAAAACACAGTTCCTGGGTCGTTATTTTCTAATTTAAACTTCTATGTCAAGAATTAAGGGTCTAAATTGACCCGAAAGCTTCCCTAATGAAACTAACCAACCCCGCAAGTAAATAAATCATAAATACACACGTGTGAAGCAATAAAAAGGGGTAACGGGACGCAATTACACAAAATGACCGATTGGGTCATTACAAGTTCCTGGCGATGTCATTTGGGCTAACCAATGCCCCAACAGCATTTATGTACCTAATGAACAGTGTATTCCAGCATTATCTTGATTCGTTCTTCATTGTGTTTATTAAAGACACCTTGGTGTACTCCCGTAGTCGGGAAGAGAATGAGCAGCACTTGAGGATCGTTCTCCAGACCTTGAGAGAGAAAAAGTTGTATGCAAAATTCTCAAATTGTGAATTCTGACTTGATTCGGTGGCGTTTTTGGGTCATGTAATATTAAGTGAGGGGATAAAGGTAGATCTGAAGATGATTGAAGCAGTGCAGATTTGGCCCAGACCGTCTTTAGCTATGGAGATTTGGAGTTTCCTTGGTTTAATCGGGTATTACTCCCTCTTAATAGCATATGCCCATGCTTTGATTCGAAAGTCCTGGCCAGTGATGAATCCCCGGATATTCAGCATCTGGTTTTCATAGAGGGTTTCTCATCTATTGTTGCACCTATGACCAGATTGAACATGAAGGGTGCTCCTTTCAGATGGTCTGAGGAGTATGAGGCGAGCTTTTAAAAGCTCAAGACTACTTTGACTACGGCCCCAGTGTTGGTATTGCCTACGGACTTGGGATATTATATTGTGTATTGTGATGTGTCACGTGTTAGCCTTGGAGCGATGTTGATGTAAGATGGTAGGGTGATTGCCTACGCATCTCGACAGCTAAAGAACCAAGAGAAATATTATCCAGTCCACGACTTGGAGTTGGCAATCATTGTTCATGCATTGAAGATTTTGCGAGTTTATTTGTACAGTGTTCCTTGTGAGATCTTTACCAACAACCGGAGTCTACAACATCTATTCAAATAGAAAGAACTTAACTTCTAGAAATGGAGGTGGTTAGAGTTGCTTAAGGACTATGATATCACTATTATATACCATCCTGGGAAGGCCAATGTGGTGGACGATGCCTTGAGTAGAAAGGTGGAGAGTTTGGGTAGTTTAGCATATCTACCGGCAGCAGAGAGGCCATTAGCATTAGATGTTCAGGACTTAGCCAACCATTTTGTTAGATGGATGTTTCGGAGCGAAATCGAGTTCTTGCATATGTGGTTTCCCGGCTTCTCTATATGATCGTATCAGAGAGCGTCAGTATGATGACCGCCATTTTCTTTTCCTCAAAGGACATGGTTCAGCATGGTGATGACAAGGAGGTTATTATCGGAGATGACGGTGTGTTGCGGATGTAGGGCCGATTATGTGTGCCCAATGTGGATTGGTTGCATGAGTTGATTCTTCAGGAGGCCCATAGTTCGCAATACTGCATTCATCCAGGTGCCACTAAGATGTATCAGGATCCAAAGCAGCACTATTGGTGGAGCAGAATGAAGAAAGACATAGTAAAGTATGTAGCTCGATGCCTAAATTGCCAGAAGGTGAAGTATGATTATCAACGGCCGAGTGGTTTGCTTCAGCGACTTGAGATTCCCGAGTGGAAATGGGAGCGTGTCACCATGGACTTTGTGGTTAGGCTCTCACAGACTAAGAAGAAATTTGACGCACTTGAAAAGTGCCGACTTGGTCAACCTTTCCATAATGACCCATACCGCGTCAAATTTCTTCTGCGTCCGTGGGAGTCCAACAACGAAATCCATGGTAATACACTCCCACTTCCACTCGGGAATCTCAATCTTATGAAGCAAACTGCCCGACCAATAATACTGTCCCAAGTCCTGATATATCTCGGCGGCACCCGGATGAATGTAATACTGCGAACTGTGGGCCTCCTCAAGAATCAACTCACGAAGCCCATCCACATTGGGCACACAAATTCGACCTTGCATACGTAACACTACATCATCTCCAATAGTGACCTGCTTGGAACCACCGTGCCGCACCATGTCCTTAAGGACTAGAAAATTGGTGTCATCATACTGATGCTCCCTGATGCGCTCATACAAAGAAGACCGAGCGACTGTGTAGGCTAGAATACAACTGGGCTCCGAAATATCTAACCTCACAAACTGATTGGCCAAGGCCTGAACATCTGATGCTAGCGGTCTCTCACCAACTGGAATATATGCAAGGCAACCTATACTCAAAGTCTTTCTACTCAAGGCATCTGCCACCACATTGGCCTTCCCAAGATGATACGAAATGGTGATATCATAGTCTTTCAACAGCTCTAACCATCTCCACTGCCCCAAATTGAGATCATTTTGCTTAAACAAATACTGTAGACTCTGATGATCTGTGAATACCTCACACGACGCACCGTAGAGGTAATGCCTCCAAATCTTTAATGCATGAACAATGGCTGCCAACTCTAAGTCATGAACAAGGTAATTCTTCTCATGAACCTTGAAGTGCCACAACGCGTATGCAATCACCCTTCTATCCTGCATCAATATTGCACCGAGTCCAATACGCGATGCATCACAATACACCGTATAGGATCCCGAACCTGTGGGCAACACTAACACTGACACCGTAGTCAAAGCAGTCTTGAGCTTATGAAAGCTCGACTCATACTCATCCGACCACCTGAATGAAGCACCCTTCTGGGTCAATCTAGTCAATGGGGCTGATGTGGATCAAACCCATCCACGAACCGGCGATAATAACCCGCCAAACCTAGGAAACTCCAAATCTCAATAGTAAAGGTAGGTCTAGGCCAGTTCTGAACTGCCTAAATCTTCTTAGGATCCACTTTAATACCATAGATCGATATTGCATGCCCCAAAAAGGCGAGTGAGTCCAACCAAAACTTACACATTGAAAACTTGGCATATAAATGACTATCTCTTAGAGTGTGAAGTACAACTCGAAGATTTTGTTCATGCTCCTCTCGACTGCAGAAGTAGATCAAGATATCATCAATGAATATGTTCACAAAAGAATGCACATAGGCCTTAAATACCCGGTTCATCAAGTCCATAAATATTGTTGGGGCATTTGTCAACCCAAATAACATCAGTAGAAACTCATAATGTCCATACCGAATCTGAAAAGATGTCTTTGGGACATCCGATGCCCTAATCTTCAACAGATGGTAGCCAGACCTCAAATCAATCTTCGAAAACACTTTGGCACCCTGAAGATGATCAAATAAGTCATCAATCCTCAGAACGGATACCTGTTCTTTATAGTGACTTTGTTCAATTGCCGATAGTCTATACACATCCTCATCAAACCATATTTCTTCTTTACGAATAACACAGGCGCACCCCAAAGCGAGACACTAGTCCTAATGAATCCATTATCAAGTAAATCTTGCAACTGCTCCTTCAGTTCCTTCAACTCAGACAGGGCCATACATTATGGTGGAATAGAAATGGGCTGAATGCCCGGAGCCAAATCAATACAGAAGTTAATATCTGTGTCGGGTGGCATCCCCGGCAAATCTGTAGGAAACACCTCTGGAAACTCCCACATAACAGGTACCGAATCCATGGAAGGAACCCCCGCACTAGAATCGAGAATATAGACCAAGTAAGCTAGACATCCCTTCTCGACCATACATCGAGCCTTCACATAAGAAATAACCCTGCTAGTAGAATGGTTAGTAGTCCCTCTCCACTCCAATAAAGGCAACCCCGGTATGGCAAAGTTCACCATCTTGGTATGACAACCCAATACAGCATGATAAAGTGACAGCCAATCCCTACCCAAAATAACATCAAAGTCTACCATATCAAGAAGCATGAGATCTACACTAATCTCAAGACTCCCGATAGTAATCACACATAAGCGATAAACATGATCTACAATGATAGAATCTTGCACCAGCATGGACACATACACGGGAGCACTCAAAGAATCATGAGGCACAACCAGATATGAAGAAAAATAAGATGACACGTAGGAATAAGTAGAGCCCGGATCAAATAGAACTAAAGCATATCTATGACAAATTGGAACAATACCTGTGATAACGGCATCATATGACTCGGCCTCAGGTCTAGTTGAGAATGCATAAAAATGAGGTTGGGCCCCACCACCCTGACCTCCACCTCTCGGACGGCCTCTAGTTGGCTGGCCTCCACCTCTAACGGATTGACCTCTACCTCTATTGACCTGACCTCTAGCTCTAGCTAGCTGAGTGGGCGGTGATGCAATCGGTGCCGAAACCATGGCATGAGAACTCTGTTGTGGCATGCTGCTCAAAAATCTAGGGTAGTACCTCCTGATGTGACATGTACCCCAACACTCAAAACACCCATCCTGCTGTTATGGCTGCTGAAGTTGCAACTGACCCGAATGGGCCCGATAATCACAGTTGTAGCTCTCGATCGAAGGCACACTAATATGAGTTGATGGTGCACTGTAGGTTGGCTGCCTAGGATGAGATAAATATGGACCACGACTACCCAAGGCACTGTGGGATGCCTAAAGTGCTGACCGAAATGGCCCAGGAGGATGGCCTCTACCAAAAGTACCCCTGCCTCCAAATAAGGCACCACTAAAACCACCGGAATGACGAGGCCTCTTATCAGACACTGGCCCTCTCTCCTGACCACAAACCATCTCGATCTGTTTAGCAATATCTACGGCCCTCTAGTAAGAAACATCATCCCGGTCTCCTTGGCCATCTGTATCATGATACTGAAGGTGAGCCCATCAATGAATCTCCTCACTCTCTCCCTCCCAGTAGGGAGTAAAACAAAGGGATGGCAAGCTAGGTCCACAAATTGAGTCTGATACTGGGTGACGGTCATGCCACCCTATTGAAGGCGCTCAAACTTCCTGCAATACTCCTCTCTCAGACTGAAATGAATGAACTTCTCCAGAAATAGCTATGAAAATTTATCCCAGGTAAGTGAAGTTGAACCAGCTGGTCTAGTTAATACATAATCTCTCCACCATCTCTTGGTAGAACCGGTCATCTGAAACACTGTAAAGTTGACCTCATTGGTCTCAACAACACCCATGTTATGTAACATCTCGTGGCAACGATCCAAGAAAAGAGCTTGGTAAACTTATCCAACCTCATCAAGGCCTCAGACGACATAGCGGGCCTATCACTAGCTTGTGCCACAACAATCGGCTAAACTACCCCAACTGGTTGGGCTGCTGGAGTTTGATATAAGGAAGCCATCTGCGCCAGGGTGTGACTAGAGGCAGTTTGTGCTCTTCCCCTAGCCTGATATACGGCTGGTTCCATCGAAAATGCAACTATCTGGGCCACACTCTCCATAAAGCCCACCAAGCTGACTAGAGCGTCCTAAAGCACTAGAGTGGCTATGAATCCTTCCGGGACCTGAGCTGGTCTGATGGGTACGGTCTGAGCTGAGAATTCTTTCTTATGAGCAATCTAAGGCTCCACTGCGGGTGCTGGTGCTCGAGCTCTAGGCTGAGCTCTGCCTATGCCTCAGCCTCTGGCTCGACCTCGTCCTATGCACCTGGTAGTAGCTGCAACAGGGGGCTCCGGCTCCTTCCTGGCTGTAAACGTTGTGTGTATTCTCTCCATCTGCAAGAGAACAAGAATAGAATGGTTCAATCATTAATGAAAGAATGAAATCTCATGATAGAGGAAGAAAGAAGTGAATGTTTTCCTAAAACTCCACAGCCTCTGGAAGATAAGCACATACGTCTCCGTACCGATCCTCCAGACTCTACTATGCTTGTGCATGACTCGTGACACCTAATCAACCTAGGGCTCTGATACCAACTTGTCACGACCCGAAATCCCAACCTCGGAGTCATGATAGCGCCTAACATCTACTTTCTAGGCAAGCCGACGTGAATAGAAAATTTACTAATATAAACAATTTACGACAAGTAATACGAATGAAAACAATATAAGCCTAAATCATAGTATAATAAAATTGAATAGCAAGTCTAAACATAATCTAGAAATTGGTGTCACGAGTACATGAACATCTAGAGTGCTACAATTATGGTCTGAATAAAATACACTATTTTTAAACTCAGAAAAACAGTAAAGGTAGGAGGGAAGGGGACTTCAGGGGTACAACTGTTGTGCAGTTGTAACTTAAGTCTCAGTTAACAACTGGATCCAAGCAAAAGCTACTAAACGCCTAGGACCCACTCTGAAATCTGCACAAGAAGTTCGGAGTGTAGTATGTGCACAATCGACCCCATGTACTCTGTAAGTGTCGAGCCTAACGTTGACGAAGTAGTGACAAGGCTAAAGTGGGCCACTTACAATAACCTGTACGCAGCAATAATAATGATAATAATAATAATAACAGGGAAAGAAAATAGGAACTGGAAGTAATATAGTTAATTTATAAAAGCGGACTCAAATTTCACTATCAGAAAGCCTAAAATAACAAACCTCGTAATTTCATATAAAAATGCTGAAGACTAACACAACAACAAGTTCGACACACAAAATTTGTTGTGGTGCGCAACCCGATCCCATCGTACACACACAATCCTCCCTTATTTCTTCATAGCATCATTTATCAATAACAAGTATCACGTATACAATCCGTTGCGGCGCACAACCCGATCCCACCGTACTATCATAATCAATATCGTATTCCTCACTTATTCCACCATATAATCATTTATCAATATCAAATATTACGTATATAAACCATTACGGCGCACAACCCGATCCCACCATATCATCATAATCAATTTCATAATCCTCCCTTATTCCACCATATCACAAATCGTTGCGGCATGCAACCCGATCCACAAACAAATTCAATAAACATAACAATCCAATAACTCGATTTACAAGAATTTCTACAATCCAAGGATGTTAGTGCAAGGCAATAAAGGAACCACGTAATAATCAAAGAAATACAACAAATATTGCAAAACCAACAGGGCAAATAAAGCACGGTACAATGAAGGTACTCAAGTAAAATAGTTAAGGCAAGTAGTAAATAAGCACGGACTCATGGAAAGGACGGACAATTCAGTACCAGAATAATTAAATGTCGAATAGAAATTTACGGCATAGAAAGCAATTAAAGCATGTAACAATTAAGGCATGAAAACAAATATATTAACTGCGCATATACACTCGTCACCTCGCATAAACTTCGTGTTGTCACATAATCCACATAACACATAATTCAAAAGTTCCTATTTCCCTCAAGTCAATATTAGACCCAATACTTACCTCGCTCTGCAATCAAATCAAAGCTCAACTGGGGCCTTTCTTCTAAAATTCACCTACAAGCCAATCGAATCTAATCAAAATCGACTTAATATCATCAAAAATTATGCTAGGGAATTACAATAGATAAAGCTAAGATCTTTATACTTTCCCTAAAAAGTCAACAAAAGTCAAACCGGAGTCCACCCGGTCAAAACTCGAGTCCAATGGTAGATTCTGACAACCCATGACCCCAAGAGTTCATATATGTATTTTTCAAAAACTTGACAAGGTTTCACAATTTTTCACTTTGATTCAAATGATTTTGATGTTAAAAGCTAAGATAAATTGATGGAATATGATTAGAAATGGATTAGAATCACTTATCCAAGGTTTGTAGATGAAATTCCCTCTTCAAAATCGCCTCCTACCGAGTCTAGGATTCAAAAATGAGAGTATTTGTCCAAAACATATCGTCTCCCAGCCCTTTTACCAGTTGCAGATGTCGCATTTGCGACACAGGGTTCACATTTGCGAACCCTCGCATTTGCAAACAAGGGCTCACACTTTCGAACCCTGACAGCCTCATGAAACCTCGCATTTGCGAGAAAAGGCTTCGCCCAATTGCAAAGCTGGGAGTTTGGCAAATGCGAACAAATGTTCACAATTGCGAACCAAGGCAAATCTGGCAGACTTCGCAAATGCGAAGGAGATGTCGCAATTGCGACAACTGAGCCTCATTGTCACCTTCGCAATTACGATGCTGAGGCTCGCAATTGCAATACCTGAGCACCAGCACCAGCAACACCGGCAGTCTAATTTCAGTTCAAAACCATTCTGGAACATGTCTGAAACTCATCTGAGCCCTCGAGGCTCCAACCCAAACCTCCACAAAAGTGTAATAACATCATACGAACTTGCCTGCGTGATCAAAATACCAAAATAATACCTAGAACAATGAATCAGACATCAAAATGCATGAAATTTTCAAGGAAACTCAAGGATTTTCAAATTTACAATCGGACGTCCGAATTACGTCAAATCAATTCTGAATTGAACTAAATTTTGCAGACAAGTTTCAAATAGCAATACTGAACTATTCCAAGTTTCAACATCAAAATCCAAACCCATTAGCTAAGAAGTCAACTTCCGGTCAAACCTTGAAATTTTTAACTTTCAAAAATGCTAATATTGGGCAAAATAAGCCAAAACAAGTTAGGGACTTTCGGATTAAATTTTGGGCATACGCCCAAGTCCCAAATCATGATACAGACCCACCGAGATCGTCAAAACACTTGTCTGGGTCCGTTTACATAAAATGTTAACTGTAGTCAACTCAAATCATTTTTAAGGCAAAAATTCACATTTTCCTTAATTCTTCACACAAAGACTTTCCGGAACAAGACATGGATTGAACACACATACGGCGGTATAAGGCTTGGGGTTAATATGCATGAGGTGGTATAAGGTGGGACTTATGCGTGTGTTGCTTGTAGGGGAACTACGTGAAGCCACGCAGCATCATAAAGTGGGCTAAAGTGCGTGTATCCATTTCGAGAAAACTGTTTTCAAAACCTATTTCAATTGTAAGGCTCATGGGGCGGTATAAGGAAAGATTGTGATTGAAATTATGAATTATGAATACGAGGCGGTACCTCAGTTGTGATTCTATATATATATATATATATATATATATATATATATATATATATATATATATATATATATATACATGAGGCGGTACCTCGGTGGCGATTCTTATATGTACACGAGGTTGTACCTCGTTATAGTTCATGTTGTTTTGTTCTTCCTTGTTCTTTTGTCAGTTATTGCCCGTATATGATCGTTGTGATTCTCCTTATTGATTTATTTACTTTATTTCCGTGCCTCAATTTCCGCTATTAGTTCATGCTATTAATTGTTTCGTATCAGTTATTTCTCCGCTTTCCATTACTTATCCTTGTTACATTTCTACACTGTTTATTTATATCCTAGTAGGTGTCTTGACCTGACCTCGTCACTATTCTACCGAGGTTAGGCTTGATACTTACTGGGTACCGTTGTGGTGTACTCATACTACAATTCTACATATTTTGTGTAGATCCAGGTACATTTGCCCGTGCCGGTCATTAGAGATCATTTAGTAGCTACTTTTCGGAGATTTCAAGCTATGCATGCTCGACGTCCGTAGGCCTCGGAGTCACCTTCTTTTATTCTTATGTCCTGTGAATTTTCTTTCAGCTAGTGATGTAGAAGATATTCTATTAACACTAGTTCATGAATTGGATGTTCTTGAACCTAGAGTTTTATTGGAGAAGATAATGAATAGTAACTTGGTGATGTCGAGTAAATTATATAGTATCATTAATGACTTCAAATGAGTATTTAATGATAAGAATGGAATTGAATAGGCTAATTGATGAGCAAATTGGAGAATTTGGAATGGTTGAAGGCTTGTTGCCGAATTGTGAAGCCTAAATAGATATTTTTGAATCTTTGCCTATTTACTTTGATGTAGTTGGGATATCTAATGGTTAATATTAAATTGTTGGCGATATTTGAGCATTTTAATCAATTGGCTTGAAGATTTAGGTAAGTTGATTATGACTTACTCTTCTTGAGGGAATCTCTCTAAAAGCATGTTTTGAGTTAATACGTGATATTATTTATAAATGTACATCCGTACTTGTGGGGACAAGCTGGAAGGATGTCACTATGTGTTTCAAACTTTGTTGATTTTGAGGTGTCATGTGATTTTATATACAAAAAATCTTATTTTCAAAATTTGTTTGCAAGATGAAACTTAAGAAAAACATTATAAGTTTTATTAAAACTTATGTGTTCATAAGATTATAAACTATTTGAGTGATAAAGATAAGTTTCATAAAAATGTATGTGTTTTGAAATTTGAACAATGGAGTAGCACTTATTGTATCTCTAAAAGATTTATGTTAAATTGTTAATGGAATTAACATGAAAAAGGTTATTCATTTGATTTTGTTCAAATGGTTTGGATTGGCTATGAAAATCATGATTTGATAAAATAGATCCTTTGAGGCTACCAGGCTATGAATCTATTTTTGATATTCAAATAGTTTTGGGAGTTACTAGTGGAGACGACCGAGATTGGTTCGAATATTAAGTTTGTTACTATGAAACTACACGTGTCGGTATAAGGACGCATTCCAAGGCTAGGCCAAGATTTATGGGATAAAGTCCCCCATTGAGAGGGCAAATGATCATTACTTAAAGTAGTGAGGTTAAGTCGACTCGTACGGCACTATGGGAAACCGCCCAGACAAGTAAGGTCAAATACTTGTTGCTAGGTCGATCACCTAGTAGTTGTTTATTATGCCGGTGTCGGCAGTGAAAGATAAAGAAGACTTTCTTATGTTTAGGCCCAAGGAGCCGAAAGTGATTTCGATGACTTAATGAAACTGGAATGGTTTTGTATGATTTTATTAAAAATCTTGGATTGATATTAATGTTCTAAGAATTTATATCATGGTTTATACTTCACTTATCTTTTCATTTGAAATGATAAAGAGCATGATTTATATAATTGTTTATCACTTTATATCAAATATTGGTTGCATAGTTTTTGTAAAATCTTGTCCCTGGAACTTGAGTTAGAGAGAGTCTATGACACTTATTAAGTATTGTGGTGGTATACTCAGCCCTCAGGGGCCCCTATTCAAGGCTCCACTTACTTTGCATGTTCCGGGATGAGGGGTATGATATGTGGCATGCGGACATGACTAGGATGACTCGCTTCCTGAGGTATATGGTGAGGCACCACTCATATTTCATGGTAGCTATCATGTTATTTTCTTAATTTATGTTAGTCGGGAATTAGCCCAAGTGTTTAGTTATACTCTTTGGTATAGAGGCTCCATATATATGTTTTTCAAAGAGCTTCCGCAGTTAAATTGGTTTTCATACATATGGTTTGGTGCATCATATGGGTTGGTTCGCACGGATCGGATAGTGTGCCGGGTGCCGATCACATGGAACTGGGTCGTGACATTAGACTCCTAAAATCCCAATCCCACGCTGCTCACTACACCCATCATGTCGTTACGCGAGAGTACACGAATTTCATCATAACTCCTGAAGCACCAGTAGAATAAATACTTAATCAGCTAGAAACCTCCTTCACTTATCTTGTTTCAGGAGAAAATCGCAACATGTGACCGATTTCCCAAAAACACAGAAGACACAATCCTCAAGTCGTGGCCGAAACTCTCATAATCTCTTCGGGGCCTGTTTTAACATAATCGAGCCATCAAAACTGAGTCTTCTAAATCAATCGAAAAAAGGCAGACTGCCAAATCGACAAGTATAGCTACGAACACATCTACAGTCGTATCGCACCGAAGGAACCGATTGTTTCCCTTAACTTGCCGATCCTAGCAACTACTAAATGCAAAAACTGCTAAGTCACATGACTCAATCATCGACGGTATGCTCCCCCACTTGGCGTTAAGCCATAATCATGTAACCCAAGTACCCATAATGACTTCTCCTCCTTTGTTACCCCAATCTCGCACTGTTACTCAGCTAATTTCCTCATACTATCATGTTGCCCTAAGCATAACACATCCCGAGTTACCATCTGCAAATGCACAATCGACCTTATGACAGTCGTACCATCTTCATCAAGTGATCCAAGCCCACATCATAGTACATGCATCCCATTGGGTAGAAGGTATAACTCTATATAGGAGCTTCATCAGAAATTATACAGCCCCCAACCTTCTCACATGAGATAGCCCACCTATGTAACCTCATATTGACATCCTCTAACGACATTGCCATAGTTATATCCATTATGAAATAAGTTAATTCTCCTGGGTCCTCACTTATCCGCTAGCCGCAAGAATCCGTTCTTTCCATCAACGTCAACTGAAAGTCCAACAATATATTCAAAGCTCGAGATTATATTGCATCCCAAAATGATAATCAAGAACTCACATTCATCTACATTCCAAGTAATCTCTTTTGGTCATATTCGAACTGTATGTATGCCACCCCAAGGATCATCTCCCTCGAACTGTCAACATTGGAAATATCGATTTGACCCTAAAGTTGCAATAGACCGTCATCTCCGATTACCGCTTCTTAGGTACCGCTTCGCAACACTATACCCCCAAAGGCAGATAAATGAAGACCATCATAACGATGATCCTTAATACGTCCAAAGGAGGATGTCGTCACCACAACACACACAAGAATTCTACCAAGTTTAGATATATTAAATCTCACCACTCCGTCATCCAAAGCCTGAACATCCATAGACCAATTGCATCTCCTGCGCTGGAATTAAATACTGACACTTTCAGTCACGGACCAAATAATCCTCCTCTTGAAGCATTCACTACCGCAACCCATAAGTAAACCCCTTACCATTCACACCAACACTACGAGAGAAAAATCACCATACACCTTGTATAGCCTTAAACCCGTGGGCAACACCAACATTGGACTAAAACGGCTGAACGCCCTTCCACAAGGCAATGATAGTAATTTGCACCCATAATGTAGAGAATAATATCCTGCACCACACATGTAGCAACGCCACAACTCATTGATTCCCAACTGATAGCAAGTGCACAACATCGTGTTCGAATGAGTAGGACGGAATTGAAGACATAAGCTTCAACCGAAATCAAGTCACACGACAAGGAATCAAGAAAGGAAAATTCTCCTAATAGCCCTGTAGGCTCTCGAAGATAAGCACAGACGTCTCAGTACCGGTCCGCAATACTCTACTAGGTTTGCTCATGACTAGTGAGACCTAAATCCTAGTGCTCTGATGCCAAGCTATCACGACCCAAATCCCATAATAGGTTGTGATGGCGTCCAACGATGCTGTTAGGCAAGCCAACGCATGAACCTCCAACGTAATTATCCATTTTAACTTTAAAAATCCGGAATTGCACTAAATAAATTGAATTAAATCTTAAACTCATAGAAACATACGTTATTCTTTACCAAATTAGCAAGTTTGAACAGTACATAAAATGAAGTGATAATAATATTAGGTACAATTGTGAACATCTATTAGAAATCCCCAAAACTCTGTGTCACAAGTGCATGAGCATCTATTAGAATATACAATACTACTACAACCAACTGTCTAGAATAGAAAATAGATAGAATACAATAAATGAATAGGACAGGGACCCCGTGTGCTGCGGATCATAACACAGAGGGCATCTCACCACAAAGTCTCCTCAGCAACCGTGTCTACGCACCTAGATGACCACCAAATATACTTATCTCAGTACCTGCACAAATAATGCAGAAGTATAGTATGAGTTTGTAAATCAACGCGTATCCAGCTAGTATCTAGCCCAACCTAAAAGAAGTAGTAACGAAGGGTCGACATCGACACTTACTAGTGGTAAAATAATCAAGTACAATGAAATTAGACAAGTATGAAGCTTAGTAAGTGAAAACAACAAACCAGATGTATGTGTATAACACGAATCTCAACAGAAGAGAAAATACTAAGTCATCAAAAAACTCGGATACTACCTCGAATGGGGTACATGAGGATCAATATCAAATAAAATATCCCATCTCAATTCAAAAAACACTCATAGGTAAGCAGACTCTTTATCGAATTTTACGCACAATTCTACTAAGGCGAACGGCCCGATCCCATAAGAGTGCTGGTACTGTAATGACCTGGCCGGTCGCCTTGAATATTTTATCCCTGATCCCCTATTATTGCCTTCCCTATGTTACATTGTGGTTATGTGACTTTTCGGGGGTGTTTGGTTTTGGTTTCCGGTGAGTTTCGGAGTGGAATGGGACATATAGTCCCTAAGTTGGACCTTTAAGTTGAAAGAGTTGACCGTGGTTTGATTTTTGTGTAGATGAATCCGGAATTGAGCTTTTACGGTTCCAATAGCTCCGCATGGTGATTTTAGACTTAGGATAATGTCCGGATGTTGATTTGGATGTTTGTAGGTCATTTCGGCATGAATTGGCAAAAACTAGAAAGTTGAAGGTTTGGAAGGTTGGAAAGTTTGACCGAAAGTTGACTTTATTGGTATCGAGGTTGGATTCTGATTCAGAAAGTTAGAATAGGTCCGTCATATCATTTATGACTTGTGTGCAAATTTTGAAGTTAATCGGAGTAGTTTTGGTATGAATCGACATTAGTTTTTGGAATTCGGAAACTCATAGTTTCATAGGCTTGAATTGGGTTACGATTCGCGGAATCGATGTTGTTTGAAGTGATTGTTTTCCTTGAGTAGATCCGTTATGTGTTTTGGAACTTGTTGGTATATTCGGAAGGGGTCCCCGTGGTCCCGGGTGTGATTCGATTTGAATCTGGATCAAAATTGGACTTGATCATGTTGCTGAAGCATCGACCTTTCTGGTGTAATCGCACCGGCAGATGAGATTGGCCGTAGGTATGGACTCGTGGGTGTGAGTGACGAAGCGAAGAAGCGGAGTGGGAAGCCCAGGTCTGGGCTCGTAGGTGCAAACACCTGGGTGCGCCCCCGCATGCGTGAACTTGCCTTCGCAGAAGCGGAATTTGGAGGAGGCATTGGGCAGGACCGCAGGTGTGGTCGCTTCCTCTGCAGAAATGGGCTCGCAGGTGCAAGCCATTGTCCGCAGAAGCGGAACCTCAGAATTTAAGTGGGAACCGCACCTGCGATTGATTTTCCACAGGTGCGGCATCGCAGATGCGACTGAGCGACCGCAGATGCGGAATCACTCGGCAGAAAAGGCCTAAGTTTGAGGGTTTGATTTCATAATCCATTTTTGAACCTAGAGAGCTCGGTTTGTGGCGATGTTTCGGGAGATTTTCAAGGAAAACATTGGGCTAAGAAATCCAAACTCGAATTTGGTTAAATTACACGAATCTATTGTTAATTTCATCATTTAATTAGTGATTTGAGTTGGAAATGTGAGTAAAAAATGTGAAAACTTCTTAGGCTAAAATTTGGGGATTTGAAAGGAGATTTGAGGTCTAATTTGAGTAATTCTTGTACGGTTGGACCTGTTATCTAATGAGTGTTTGGATTTTTCTAATTTTAATCGGGTTCCGAGACGCGAACCTGGGTTAATGTTTTGAGTTGACTTTTTATTTCTTTGCAAAGATCGTATATTTATTGTTCGAAATAGTTTCCTATAGTTTATATTTATGGTATGAAGTTGTTTTGGCTAGATTCGTGCCGTTCGGAGTTGGATAATCAAGGGAAAGGCTTAATAATGGATTGAGTTAGCGTGTTTTGAGGTAAGTGTCTTGCCTAAGGGGAATTACCCCTTAGGATTGGTGTTATTTTGTGATAATTGTGATGTGTGGAAGACGTGTACGTAAGGTGACGAGTGAGTACACGGGCTAAATGTGAAAATTTACAGTTTTAGCTATGTAGATTCCTTGCATGCCTTAATTGAGTTATCTTATCATGTTATATTCATCATCATTAGTCTATTTTCACATGTTCTACTTGTATTATCTCTTACTTTTTGATTTCTCTACATGTTTAGTCGAAATATTTTCTTCCTTTATTCCATATTCATTATTTATCCGTTGAATTCTCTACTTGAAGTTGTTATTCTTGGAATATCTTGTTATTGAAATTGATATTGAGTTATAAGGGTTGTGATTCACATTGAGGCAAAGTATTAAGTTGTGAAATACTATTCTCGTTGAGTTATTCACTTCCGGTTGTCATTGCTGATACTTTTGTGCATAGTGTGGTTGAGCCATGGGTTATTTGTTGTGAAAATACTATTGTTGTTGGTTTCTTGGCAAGTTGTGATATTGGGAACTTGAGGTGCGATTTGTGATACGTTGTGATATTCATACTCATGTAGTTGTATAAGGTTTTGGGGTTGAAACGCATGCGGTGAGATAAGGTGGGCTTGATACGCATGTTTCTAGTAGGGGAACTACTTGAAGCCACGCGGTGTGATAAGGTGGGCAAAAACGCGGGAAGCTATTTCGGGAAAATGATTTTCAAAACTTAATGCAAGGCTCCCGCGGTGATATAAGGAAAGAATGTGAATTGATTATCATTTGAGACTACGAGGTGGTACCTCAATAGTGACTCTTGTTGTTACTTTCTATTTCTTCACTTGTGTTTTATTGTTTTGTTCTGTGTCATAACATCACTTGTTTTCTTGTGTGATGCATTATTTGCCTTAGTTCAGTGTAGCTATTCTCAGTGTATTTCTTTAATTGTCTCATTTCTATTGTTATCATTATTTCACTGTTATACACTTGTTCAATTTCTTATTTATTCTAGTAGGGCCTTGACCTGACCTCGTCACTTACTGAGGTTAGGCTTGGCACTTATTGGGTACCGTTATGGTGTACTCATGCTATGCTTCTGCACATTTTTTTGTGCAGATCCAGGCACCTCCTACCAGTCCAAGCACTAGCGAGAGCTATGCTTCAAAGACTTCAAGGTATACCTGACGGCATCTGTAGGCCTCAGAGTTCCCCTCTACCTAGATTATTTTATTTCCTTTCCTCTTATAGACACTGATGTATGGAGATATTCAGTACCACTTCATAGAGCTTGTGACTTGTATTCGTCGGGTTTTGGGAAATTATATATGCTGAGATACGGAGTTTTCTTTATATTAATTGTTGAGTTTTAAGACTTTAATTATTATTTCTGTTAATATTGCATGTATGTTAGGCTTACCTAGTCTAAGAGACTAGGTGCCATCACGACATCCTACGGAGGGAATTGGGGTCGTGACAAGTTGGTATCAGAGCGCTAAGTTCATAGGTGTTGCGAGTCACAAGGAGGCTTAGTAGAGTCTTGCAGATCAGTACGGAGACGTCTATACTAATCTTCGGGAGGCTATGGAACTGCTAGGAAAAGTTTCACTTCTTTGATTCCTTATCGTGCGAATTTGTTGACTTCGGAATTATAAATCTTTGTCTTTCTATTCTCTCATAGATGGTGAGGACACGCACAGTCGGATCTGATGATCAAACACCCGCGCCCCCTACTAGAGTCGCGAGAGGTCAGGGCCGGGGCAGAGGTCGAGGACGGGCACGTGGTGCAGCCAGAGCACCTGCCCGAGTTGTTACAGAGGAGCCACCAGTAGCTCCAGTTGGAGAGCAGGCACCTGAGACGCCTGTTACTACCCCTGCACTTCAGGAGACCCTCGCCCAGCTTTTAAGCATGTTTGGCACTTTAGCTCAGATGGGGTTGATTCCACTTGCGCCTGCCACATCTAAGGACGGGTGAGGAGCATAAACTCCCGCAGCCCGCACCCCAAAGCAGTGGGTCCAGGTTTACCAAGTCCCAAAGGTCATACAGTACATCCGGTTGTTCCAATTCAGCCCGAGGTTAGGGCAGCACTATCTGAGGAGGAGCAGGTCAGGATCGAGAGGTACAAGATGTACCTCTCTCCTACTTTCAGCGGCTTAGCTTTAAAGGATGCACAAGGTTTTCTTGAGGAATACCACCATATCCTCCGTACTATGGGTATTGTGGAGTCGAGTGGGGTTGCTTTTAGTACGTTCCTGCTTAAGGGAGTGGCTTATTAGTGGTGGCGAGCGTATGAGTTGGGTAGCCCGGTCGAGGCAGCTTCACTCACCTAGGCTCATTTCTCAGAGATGTTCATGAGGGAGTTTGGTACCTAGATCCTTCGTGATGCATGGCGCGTAGTGTTTGAGCAGTTGCGCCAGGGTGCTATGACCGTATCAGAGTATGTTGTCAGGTTCAGCTAGTTGTCCCGACATGCACCAACTTTAGTCTTCATAGTCAGAGAGCGAGTTAATCAATTTATCGAGGGTCTCAACCACAGTATTAGATATAGCATTGCTCGAGAGTTGTATACTGATACCCCATACCAGCAAGTTATGGATATCTCTCGGAGATTGGAGGGGGTTTGGGGCCGGGAGAGAGAGGAGAGGGAGGGCAAGAGGCCTCGAGATTCTGGCACATATAGTGGTGCTTGTGCCTCAGTTGCAGCCCGTCATGGTAGAGGCTATGTGAGCCGTCCTGTTCATTCAGCACTTCCAGCTTCTAGTGGTATTCTGGTTACTCCTAGGCCTTAGTTTTCCCATTATGCACCGCCACTGTCTAGTGCACCTCCTGCACAGGGGTGCTTTCAGCAGTTAGTCCCGCCGACCAGGCCCGAGTCAATCTCAGCGTCCACGTCCTCCGAGAGCTTGTTTTGAGTGTGGTGACACTCGTCACATGGTGAGGGACTTCCCCATACTCAGGAGGGGTGTACCTCCGTAGACTACTCAGGCTCCACGTATTCCACAAGGGCCCCAGACTTCTTTGGTTGTGGTTACCGCACCAGTTACCACTCCACCTGCTCAACCAGCTAGAGGTGGAGGTTTGGCGGGTAGAGGTCGCCCTAGAGGGGGAGTCCAGGCCAACTGTTATGCTCTTCCAACTAGGACAGAGGCAGTTGCATCCGACTCAGTCATCATAGGTTTTGTTTCAATTTGTCATAGAGATGTATTGGTCTTATTTGATCCAGGCTCCACTTATTCCTAAGTATCATCTTACTTTGCTCCATATTTGGGTATATCCCATGATTCCTTGAGTTTTCCTGTCTATCTGTCCACGCTAGTGGGAGATTCCATTGTTGTTGACCATGTGTATCGGTCGTGTTTAGTTGTCCTTGGTGGTTTTGAGACCAGAGTTGACCTATTGTTGCTCAGTATGGTAGATTTTGATGTTATTTTGGGCATGGATTGGTTGTCACCCTATCATGCTATTCTGGATTGTCACGCCAAGACGGTGACATTGTCTATGCCAGGTTTGTCGTGGGTGGAGTGGAGGGGTACCTTAGATTACATTCCTAGCAGGGTGGTGTCCTTCCTTAAGTCACAGTGGATGGCTGGGAAGGGATGTGATGCGTATCTAGCTTATGTGAGGGATGTCAGTGTTGACACTCCTACCGTTAAGTCAGTTCCGATAGTGAGAGATTATCTAGATGTATTTCTAGTGGATCTTCCGGGCATGCCGCCCGATAGGGATATCGATTTTGGTATTGATTTATTGTTGAGCACTCAACCCATTTCTATTCCACCATATCATATTCCCCAGCGAAGCTGAAGGAGTTAAAGGAGCAGTTGTAAAAGGTTCTTGATAAGGGCTTCATTCGGCCTAGTATGTCACCTTGGGGTGCTCCAGTCTTGTTTGTAAAGAAGAAGGATGGTTCTATGCACACGTGTATTGATTATCAACAGTTGAACAAGGTTACAGTGAAGAACAGCTATACATTGCCATGCATTGATGACCTATGTGATTATCTACAGGGTGTCAGGGTGTTCTCAAAGATTGATTTGCGGTCGGGCAATCATCAATTGAAGATTCGGGAGTCGGATATTCTGAAGACTGCCTTCAAGACTCGGTATGGTCATTACGAGTTCCTTGTGATGTCGTTTGGTTTGACCAATACCCCGGCAACAATCATGCACTTGATGAACAGTGTATTCTAGCCCTATCTTGACTCATTCGTCATTGTGTTTATTGGCGACATCTTGGTGTACTCCCAGAGCCAGTAGGATCATTAGCAGCACCTGAGGACCATGCTCCAGACCTTAAGAGAAAATAAGTTGTATGCAAATGTCACGACCCAAATCGGAGGGCTGGGACGGGCACCTCGTGCCTTACTCAATCGAGTACCAATGTAAAGTATCTTTATTATCACACCATCACGAGTAAATGGGCCAGAAGGGCAGTCATGAGATAACCAAAATAAAACATAAGGGAATATTAGACATAGGACGACCCAACATGATATAGGAACTTATACATGTGACATACGGGCCTATAAGGCCAACATGATCATTTGTACACTCCAAACATAGGCCGACAAGGCCATACAAGTATCCATATACATGACATATGTCTACAAGACTCTAAGAGCACATAAATGTCATAAAGGTCCGGATAGGGCCCCGCCATACCAATCAAAACATGTCCAAATCATACTGACCAAATAGGTAACTCCGGAGCAAGTGGAGTCCACCAACACCTTCCGCTGAGCTGATAGCCTACTAGGAGGATTGTCAACCTGTCTATCAGGACTTGCGGTCATGAAACGCAGCGTCCCCAGGCAAAAGGGACGTCGGTACAAATAAAGTACCGAGTATATAAGGCATGAAAAGCAGTATATAAAAGACATGAAAGAAACATGGAGTAAAGGACTCAACCTGTAAGTCTGAATAGCTCTATAAATCATGAAACACTTATAATGTCATGCATATGGATATAAATGTCATGTCATGCATAGGTATATGCGTACATAACATCATCAAGCCTCTTAGGGCATCCCATCATATCATCTCGGCCTCTGCGGGCAAAATTATCAATGTATACCAGCTGATCAGGTGGTGGTGCGTATATAACGCCATAACATTTCTTCATACCCCATATACATATAATATACGCGTATATAACTCCATCTGGTCATAGATCAATATACATGTATAAATGAATGCAATGCATAATTAAGTAAGTCAATAAGATCTCTCTGAATGTCATAAGATCAATCTGCCTTCAGTTAATATCATGAAATAATCTTTATCAACTTATGTATTTTCTGAGACCCATGAACATACGATATAATAATAGGACACATGGGGAATCTAGAACATAGGCACCCCTATTACTTCTAAGAATAGAGTCATTTGTGAAAGTTGCATGTTTGCTCGTTTCATTGTATTATATGGATTATGCCAAAAGGAAAGAAGTGATAGCCTTAACATTCCTTAACTCCTTTCAGTCCTTAATACCTTCCAAGCAATTCTTCAAACAACTCAATCTACCATAGCATAAGGAGATTCAAAATCGGTGTTGTGTAAAGGCAAAGTCCGCAACTTAAACAAGTAGATTCGTTTATGTAAATTTGGGAAGCATATTCCCAGTAATAAGGGCCTCATCCAATACCATATACCAACAACAACAACCAGAGAAATACAATAAGAACAACATCAACAATAGGGTACAAAATAATTCACTAACAAGTCATCAACATATCACGACGAGCGGCAAGCTCGGATTGAATTCCTTTAGCACCCTTCAACCCCATTATCATTTATTCTTGAACTTAGTAATATATCCAGTATAATAACCAATACTCTTTCAAGGATTTCCAACCATTTATAGTTCATGGAAACAACCTTTCCAAAATAGTCCATTTAAACAATAACATCTCAAACTATTTCAAGTCTCCTCTTGTAGTATTTTGCTCAAATAATGCAACCGACACACAAACAACTTCAAGAACATGTAGTAGGATGTTATAATCACCTTAAACAGTAGAAATAGCACGAAATTTCAGCCAAGCACAGCCCACAACTATCCTCAATGCCACCACAACACTATAGGTGTTGTATTCTCTTCTTGAATCAACTTTTGGTGTTCAAGTCGGTGTGTAAACACTTGTAGTTCGCCTTGAAAATCTAAATATATATGAAGGAGAGACTGATTATTACATTAATCAACAAGAACAACACGAAATCAGAGGTTACTTACCTTTGAAGAACCCTCCAAAACAGCCACAAGATGAAGAACTACAATCTAGCAAGCACCACGGGATTTCTAGCATTGGATTCATGTTTGTTATCTTAGGTTTTCACCCTAGAATCATGGAGGAAACTTTGGAGAGCATTTAGGAAGGTTTAGGAACTGTTTTGGACGAGAAAAATGAGTTAAAACGACTTAGAATTGCCTTAAATATAAGCTTGAGTTTTACACCAACTTTGTGGGTCCCCTGGGAGCTGCTTTTGCAGTCTCGTAAAAATGCGAATATCTCTCTACTACGATGTCGTATCGACAAACGGTTAAATGAGTTAGAAACTAGACCCTTAGATATTCCATTTTGTTGGTAGATAACCCCGTAATTCAAAGAATATTGGGAGAAAATCTCAGCTATATTTGACCTAATGTTCAGCACATTTATGAAATGTAACTTGTGATGACCTTTGCCAACTTTTGTTCCACAACTCGCTTGAATCAAAACGTAATACACAACTATCATACAACTAAAATAACTCTTAAAATAACCTCCTTATCATATTAAGAACCCTAGTATCAACCCAAAAAAATATGTTATAATATTCCCAACTTGTCGACATTCGACGAAACTTATTTTCTTCAGGCGTTTAGCTTCTAAGCCTTTCAACCCTCTTGGTACTTGCAGTTCATGATCTTAATGATTTGTAACCTCCAAGGTAAAATGATTAACTTAGTTTATGTACTTTCAAATATAATCTCATTTCTGAGCTTACATCAATTGACTTACGACGTACTCTCATGTACAAAAATATGGGGTGTAACATCATTCACCCCTCCCCCTGGAACATTCGTCCTCGAATGTTGACTGATGCGCTTATCAGTTTCATAAGCTATAACTCTTCTAATAATTTAATATTTTCCTTGCCATCTAGGCAAGTGTTCTGTGAATAAATCCATAGGCCAGGGCATTCCCCCCTTTAGGCCTCTTTCTCACACTACGACTTGTGGTCGGAATTCTTTCAATCTCGTAACTATTGCTACCTTTTATCATGCAGTCTGTAAGAATTTTTCCTTGTGTGTGCGCCTATGCGACTCTTATCTCCTTTCTCCTCCAGCTTTTAGCCAATCTCTAGACCTCACTTTATGAACATATACAGAACTATGACAAGTTGTCCCTCTTTAATCTATAGGTGTATTGAAGTTCTTCGCTCGGTTCATTGTTGAACTTATGACTATTGATATATCTTGTTTCATAGCCTCGGTTATCTATGCTTATGGCTTTTCTACATCTAGTTAGGTCATACTATACCATAACATTTACTTCGATTTATTATTATCGAGATTTGCTACCCAATCAGGTTACTCTCTCGCTGCTTATCATATATGTATAAATCTAAGTCCTTTAATGCTTCCTCATTACTGTTCATCATAAGAATGACGGCCTAATCTCATCTCATACTTTGTAAATTTTATCCATCCATTGTTGATTCACCTTAATGTTGATCCATAATCTACCACTGATAACTTAAAACCTCTCATGCAATACTTTGTCATCAGGGCTCACGTCTCATTGGGGAACACCTGAAGTTATTTACCTGATCCACCTAGGGACAATACTATAATTCAATAACCGTATATCATAGCATCACAATATGATTCGTCTTATAGGGCTATTCTAATCCCATGCAATTCATGAAATACCTTTTCTTTAAATCATTACTCAATCAAAGGCTTAAGCGTCATCCTCTTATCTATCACAATTACACCCTTATTCTACTACCGGGGCATCATTTCATCTCTTCTAATTGCTCCAAGTCTTAGACTCCTCTGAGTTCATTCAGGTTGTACCGAGCTTTCTATTACTTACGGAAACCACCAGCTCTCTTATTTCGATGGGTTTAGTCTCGAGGACTTACATATTCTCATCACCTTTTCACTCATCTTTTCTTATCCTTACTCCTATCCACTTGAAAATTGTTTCTCTACCATACTTTAGCTTGCGACCTACACCTGTCTATTTATACTACTTGCAACCTTCCTTTAATTTGCTAGCACCATAGATTTCCTTCTGTGCCTTCTCAGTTGTCTTTAAATGTAAGAAATTACTTTTTCTTGTCGTTTTGCCACTTGCTACATGGATACTTGTCTTATCATAGTGCCCACGAATACTGGAATTCCTTGTAACTCGTATGAGTTCATACAATGTTCTAGTGAGACTGTTGTTACACGATCATTTCTTCTTCCAGTTACTATGCTTAGGTTGAAACTTTCTCCCTTATTTTCTCAGCTAGTCTTTCATGGTAGTATTTAGGGGAGGCCTTCTGACCCTTGTAAAGCTGTGAGCTCATTACATCATATACCCGACAGAATATTTGATGTTCTTGCTCGCCTATAATTATCCCTAGTTACTTACCTCTGCGCCCTTGTGCTCGTAAAGTTGCTTCTGAACTGAAATTTTTGACTGTATTTCCAGTGGCACTCTCTTTTATTTCCGTAACACTTATATGGTACCTTTAACTACCTCAACCCCTATATGAATATTTCTCAAGGATTATGACGTTATATCTATGAGACTGAATTCACTATGTTAGGGTTCACTATGTTTATCTTGCACGATCTGTTGATTTATCTATGACCTCTTGTCTAGCCATAATTAGGCTCTTCCTGAATCAACTACAAACTACTCATTGGTCCATTCTCATATCTATATTATGCATAATCTCTTTTGGGTTATATCCTTTGTCTTAACTTACCCCTCACACTGGCTCCTTATGTATCAAGTGTTCATTTGAACTTATTCTTCAATAACATCTAGTGTCGGAACCCTTACTGCCTCTCCCCGACATCGTGCTAACATAATGTTATGGAGTCGTATCATATCTGTAGGATCTGAATAAATGCAATCTCATTCCTTTTGTCTTTCTACCACATTTTTCCTTTACTATTCCATAGTTACATGAACCATATAACTCTAACTTAATACCATATCACACCATCTTCCCCCTTTAGGGGATTACTAACATTTAATGCTATGAAGATTTACCTATAAATGTTTTACCTCTTCATCTTTGGCGTCTTTTCACATCTTCACGGACTCTTATTCGCCTTGCGGTAACCCTTCTGTACCAGGGGTAACTGAATTTCTTATGCACGAAAGTGACACCTAGTGTAACTGACACACTTAGTCCCATAAGATTAACTTTGCTCACAGTGCTTGCTTTAGGGAAGCGTCTTCCTAAATGACCTTTAAAGGTTTTTTTTTTGTTGTCCATTCTATTATTGCTGGAACGCTATCTCTGAAATTATCATGATACCGACTATTATAAAATCCTCCGATCCCTAATTCATGTTTGATTTTATCTTGTTTACTAGACCATACTAATTTATGTTACTACAGGGGGTCTAACTTAGCATTCTGGTAATCACGTTGGAGTCACCAACTCATTTCTCGATATGAGGATATGACCTTTGGCCTATACTCTTTTATTGTCTCAAGGCATGTCACGTCTTGTCTTTTCCTTCACTTGACTATAGACTCTGTCATCGTGTCATATTTTGATTTATCGTTATCACCCATCTATCCCATCTTACTCATATTGCTTCATTTACTTTCTTCTTATTCTCCTGGTAATATTTCTGTCTATCACCTTATTATGAAAACTTCAACAAAACATTCTTTCGCTTTTAGCTCTCCTTGCTCTATCCACTAGCTCTTCGGATCGCCTAGCATTCTCTCTTCACTAGGGACGGGAGCCATACAAAGGTAGATACTTATCCCTTCTAGGATTCCGGTGCCAATCTTTTAAATATTTCTGGACATTCTAGTATTTCATATCTAAATGTACTATTCTAGAGTGCACCATCGAGGTATCTCACAAGGAGAACTATTACCACGTTTGCAATATCCTTTGGAAATGGCAGCTAATGCTAACAATCCATCCACCATTTTGGGTTACTCTAACCCCAGCTGGATCCTGATATCCCATCCTTCTCTTAAACAATATTTGTTAGCTTTCATAGGGCATAACTAACATGGGTGTGGCCAATTGTACATGCCTCTGTTACTGTTGAAGGTAACTCAGAATACTTATATTTCTCTGCCTAAATTGTAAAAACTGATAATCTTCACTAACTAGGCACCTCGTACCCTTCTTCACCTTGCTACTTTTACTTGTTGAAACTTGTATCTACCTTCTGATTCTCTTTTTGCTTTTTAAACCATATGGGTGGATAGATATTCATGCCTCAGGGCTCCTTATCAAGAAGCATACACATTTTAGTACACACATAATCCACTGAAGACCTTACATTTACTCCTCATAAGCATGATGCATAATCGAGTTCCTCTAACAACACTTCCACAGCCACATTAAATCTCTTACCAACTGTCTTTATGGATGTATGTATCGTTGTATTATGAATAAAGTAGAATTTAGGAGTTTGAATTCTTACTACTGAGCTCTACCACACGATCTAGAGTAAGAAGAAAGAGTGACAGTCCTAAATGCCCTGTAGCCTCCTGCTTATAAGTGTGGTGCACAACACACCCATAAACAAGATTGTACTAGACACGGCTTGTAGACTCTCTAGGACAGAACTGCTCTGATACCACTTTTGTCACGACCTAAATCAAAGGGTCATGACGGGCACCCGGTGCCTTACTCAATCAAGTACCAACGTAACGTATCTTTCTTATCACACCATCACGGGTAAATAGGCCAGAATGGCCGTCATGAGATAACTAGAATAAAACATAAGGGAATACTAGACATAGGATGACCCAACATGATATAGAAACTTATACATGTGACATACGAGCCTATAAGGCCGACATGATCATTTGTACACTCAAAACATAAGTCGACAAGGCCACACAAGTATCCATATACATGACATATGTCTACAAGCCTCTAAGAGTACATAAATGTTATAAAGGTTGGGACAGGGCCCCGCCATACCAATCAATACATATCAAAATCATACTGACCAAATAGGTAACTCTGGAGCAAGTGGAGTCCACCAACACCTTCCGCTAAGATGATAGCCTACTAGGAGGACTGTCAACCTGTCTATCGGGACCTGCGAGCATGAAACGCAACGTCCACAGGAAAAAGGGACATCAGTACAAATAAAGTACCGAGTATGTAAGGCATGAAAAGCAGTATATAAAAGACATGAAAGAAACACGGAGTAAAAGGACTCAACCTGTAAGTCTAAATAGCTCTGTGAAAAATGAAAAAATTTATAATGTCATGCATATGTATATAAATGTCATATCATGCATAGGTATATGCGTACATAACATCATCAAGCCTCTGAGGGCATCCCAACATATCATCTCGGCCTCTGTGGGCGAAATCATCAACGTATACCAACTGATCAAGTGGTGGTGCGTATATAACGTCATAACCTTTCCCCATACCCCATATACATATAATATATGCATATATAACGTCATCTGGTCGGGTCAATATACATATATAAATGAATGCATAATGAAGTAAGTCAATAAGATCTCTCTAAATGTCATAAGATCAATATGCCTTCGGTTAATATCATGAAATAAACTTTATCAAATTACATATTTTCTGAGACCCATGAACAAATGATATAATAAGAGGACACGTAGGGAATCTAGAACATAGGCACCCCTAGTACTTCTAAGAATAGAGTCATTTGTGAAAGTTGCGTGTTTGCTCGTTTTGTTGTATCATATGGATCATGACAAAAGGAAAGAAGGGATAGCCTTAACATACCTTAACTCCTTTGAGTACTTAATACTTTCCAAGCAATTCTTCAAACAACTTAACTCAATCTACCATAGCATAAGAAGATTCAAAATCGGTGTTGAGTAAGACAAAGTCCGCAACTTAAACTAGTAGCTCGTTTATGTAAATTTGGGTAGCATATCCCCTGTAACAAGGGCCTCCTCCAATACCATATACCAACAATAACAACCAGAGAAATACAATAAGAACGACATCAACAATAGGGTACAAAATATTTTATTAACAAGTCATCAACATATCACGACGAGCGGCAAGCTCGGATTGAATGCCTTTAGCACCCTTCAACCCCATTATGATTTATTCTTGAACTTAGTACTATATCCAGTATAATAACCAATACTCTTTCAAGGATTTCCAACCATTTATAGTTCATGGAAACAACCTTTCCAAAATAGTCCATTTAAACAATAACATCTCAAACTATTTCAAGTCTCCTCTTGTAGTATTTTGCTCAAATAATGCAACCGACACACAAACAACTTCAAGAACATGTAGTAGGATGTTATAATCACCTTAAACAGTAGAAAGCACACGAAATTTCAGCCAAGCACAGCCCACAACTATCCTCAATGACACCACAACACTATAGGTGTTGTATTCTCTTCTTGTATCAACTTTTGGTGTTCAAGTTGGTGTGTAAACACTTGTTGTTCTCCTTGAAATCTAATAAATATGAAGGAGGGACGGATTATTACCTTAATCAACAAGAACAACACGAGGTTACTTACCTTTGAAGAACCCTCCAAAACAGCCACAAGATGAAGAACTACGATCCAGCAAGCACCACGGCATTGCTAGCATTTGGATTCATGTTTATATCTTAGGTTTTCACCCTAGACTCATGGAAGAAACCTTGTAGAGCATTTAGGAGGGTTTAGGAACTGTTTTGGACGAGCAAAATGAGTTAAAATGACTTAGAATTTCCTTAAATACAAGCTGGAGTTTTACACCGTCTTTGTGGGTCTCATGGGAGCTACTTGCGCAGTCTTGCAAACTACAAATATCTTTCTACTCCGATGTTGTATCGACAAACGGTTAAATGAGTTAGAAACGAGACTCATATATCTTCAATTTGGTAGGTAGATCACCCTGTGATTCCAAGAATATTGGGAGAAAAGCGCAGCTATATTTTACCTAATGTTCGGCACATTTATGAATTTAACTTGTGATGACCTTTGCCAACTTTTGTTCCACAACTCTCTTGACTTCAAAACGTAATACACAACTATCATACAACTAACATAACTCTTAACATAACCTCCTTATCATGTTAAGAACCCTAGTATCACCCTAAAAGTACATATTATAACATTCCCAACATGTCGACATTCGACGAAACTTATTTTCTTCAAGTCGTTTAGCTTCTAAGCCTTTTAACCCTCTTGGTACTTCCAGTTCATGATCTTAATGATTTGTAACCTATAAGGTAATATGATTAACTTACTTTATTTACTTTCAAATATAATCTCATTTCTGAGCTTACATTAATTGACTTACGACGTACTCTTACGTACGAAAATATAGGGTGTAACAGCAAAATTTTCAAAGTGTAAATTTTGGATTGATTCAGTGGAAATTTTAGGTCATGTAGTGTCTAGTGAGGGGATCAAGGTAGATCCAAAAGATTGAAGCAGTGAAGAGTTGGCCCATACCGTCTTCAGCTACTGAGATCCAAAGTTTTCTTGATTTGGCAGGGTATTACCGTCGATTCGTAGAAGGTTTCTCATCTATTATTGCACCTATGACCAGATTGAGCTAGAAGGGTGCTTCGTTCAGGTGGACCAAGGAGTATGAGGAGTGCTTTCAAACGCTCAAGACTGCTTTGACTACAGTCCCAGTTTTTATTTTGCCTACGGGTTCGGGGTCTTACATTGTGTACTATGATGCGTCGCGAGTTGGCCTCGGCGCGGTGTTGATACAAGAAGATAGGGTGATTGCCTATGCGTCTAGACAGCTAAAGGTGCATGAGAAAAATTACCATGTCCGTGACCTTGAGTTAGCATCTATTTTTTATGCCTTGAAGATTTGCTAGAACTATTTGTATGGTGTCCCTTGTGAGGTCTATACCGACCACCGGAGACTACATCATCTGTTCAATAAGAAAGATCTTAACTTGTGGCATCGGAGATGAATAGAGTTGCTTAAGGACTATGATATCACCATTCTATATCATCCCGGGAAGACCAATATGGTGGCCGATGCCTTGAGTCAAAAGGCAGAGAGCTTGCGCAGTTTAGCATATCTACCGTCAGTAGAGAGGCCATTAGCATTGGATGTTCAGTCCATGGCCAACCAGTTTGTTAGATTGGACGTTTCAGAGCCGAGTCAAGTTTTGGCTTGTATGGTTTCTCGGTCTTCCTTATATGATCGTATCAGAGAGCGTCAGTATGACGACCCTCATTTTTTGTCCGCAAGGGCATGGTTCAGTACGGCGATGCCAAGGAGGTCACTATCGGGGATGACGGTGTGTTACGGATGCAGGGCAGGCTATATGTGCCCAATGTAGATGGGTTGCATGAGTTGATTCTTCAGGAGGCCCGTAGTTTGCGGTACTCCATTCTTCCGGGTGCCACTAAGATGTATCAGGACCTGAGGCAACACTATTGGTGGAGGATAATGAAGAATGGACTCTGAGGAAGTTCGATGCAGTACGGGTGATTGTGGATAGGTTGACCAAGTCGGCTCATTTCATTCTAGTGGTGACTACTTATTCTTCAGAGCAGCTGGCTCAGGTCTATATTCGTAAAATTTTCAGACTTCATGGCGTGCGGGTATCCATCATCTATGACCGGGGTACGCAGTTTACATCACGATTCTGGAGGGCCGTACAGCGTGAGTTGGGCACACGGGTTGAGTTGAGTACAGCATTCCACCCTCAGACAAACGAACAGTCCGAGCTCATTATTCAGATATTGGAGGATATGCTTCACGCATATGTGATGGAGTTTGGGGGTTCTTAGATCAGTTCTTGCTGCTTGCAGAGTTTGCCTACAACAACAGCTACCAGTCGAGCATTTAGATGGCTCCATATGAGGCTTTGTATGGGAGGCGGTGTCGTTCTCCGGTGGGTTGGTTTGAGCCGGGTGAGGCTAGGCTACTGGGTACAAACTTGGTTCAGGATGCTTTGGAAAAGGTTAAATTGATTCAAGATCGGCTTCGCACAGCCCAATCGAGACAGAAGAGTTATGCGGATCGGAAGGTTTGCGACGTTGCATTCATGGTTGGAGAGAGGGTCTTTCTCCGGGTTTCTCCCATGACGGGTGTTATGAGGTTCGGGAAGAAGGGCAAGTTGAGCCCTAGGTATATCGAACCTTTTGGGATTCTTGAGAGGATTGGAGAGGTGGCCTACAAGCTTGCACTGCCACCTACTCTAGCTATAGTTCATCCAGTATTCCATGTTTCTATGCTCTGAAAGTATCACGGTGATCTGTCTCATGTGTTGGATTTTAGCTCAATACAGTTGGATAAGGATTTGTCTTATGTTGAGGAGCCGGTGGCCATTTTGGACAGGAAGGTCCGAAAGTTGAGGTCAAAGAACATTGCTTCAGCAAAAGTTCAGTAGAGGGGTCAACTAGTCGAGAAGGCGACTAGGGATATCGAGAATGATATGCGTAGCCGTTATCCTCATCTTTGCACCACTTCAGGTATGTCTTTATACTCGTTCGAGAACGAACGTTTGTTTTAAGAGGGGGAGGATGTATCGACCCGACCGGTCATTTAGAGTATTTTAGCCACGATCCCCTATTTATTGCCTCCTCTGTGTTATATTGTGGTTATGTGACTTGCCAGGGGTGTTTGTTTTTGGTTTCCGGTGAGTTTCAGAGTGGAATGGGACATATAGTCCCTAAGTTGGAGCTTTAAGTTGAAAGAGTTGACCGTAGTTTGACTTTTGTGTAGACGACTCCGGAATGGAGTTTTGATGATTCCAAATAGTTTCCTATAGTTTATATTTATGGTATGAAGTTGTTTTGGCTAGATTTGTGCCGTTCGTTGTTGGATAATCAAGGGAAAGGCTTAATAATGGATTGAGTTAGCGTGTTTTGAGGTAAGTGTCTTGCCTAACTTTGTGTGGGAGGGAATTAGCCCTTAGAATTAGTGTTGTTATGTGATAATTGTGATGTGTGAAAGCAGTGTACATAAGGTGATGAGTGTGTACACGTGCTAAATGTGGAAATTTACCGGTTTTAGCTATGTAGATTCCTTTCATGCCTTAATTGATTTATCTTATCATGTTATATTCATCATCATTAGTCTATTTTCACATGTTCTACTTGTTTTATCCCTTACTTGTTGATTTCTCTGCATGTTTAGTCTAAGTTTTTGCTTCCTTTATTCCATATTCATTATTTATCCGTTGAATTCTTTACTTGAAGTTGTTATTCTTGGAATATCTTGTTTATGAAATTGGTATTGAGTTATAAGGGCCGTGATTCACATTGAGGCAAAGTGTTAATTTGTGAAATACTATTCTCGTTGAGTTATTCACGTTTGGTTGTTATAGTTGATACTTTTGTTCATAGTGTAGTTGAGCCATGGACTACTTGTTGTGAAAATACTAATGTTGTTGGTTTCTTGGCAAGTTTTGATATTGGGAACTTGAGGTGCGATTTGTGATATGTTGTGATATTGATACGCATGCGGTGTATAAGGCTTTGGGGTTGAAACGCATGCGGTGAGATAAGGTGGGCTTGATACGCATGTTGCTAGTAGGAGAACTACTTGAAGCCACGCAGTGTGACAAGAAGGGCTAAAATGCGGGAAGCTATTTCGGAAAAATGATTTTCAAAACTAAATGTAAGGCTCCCGCGGTGATATAAGGAAATATTGTGAATCGATTTGTGATTTGAGACTACGAGGCGGTACCTCGGTAGTGACTCTTGTTGATACTTTCTATTTCTTCACCTATGTTTTGTTGTTTTGTTCCGTGTCATAACATCCCTTATTTTCTTTTGTGATGCATTATTTGACTTAGTTCAGTGTAGTTATTCTCGGTGTATTTCATTAATTGTCTCATTTCTATTGTTATCATTATTTCACTATTATACACTTGTTCAGTTCCTTATATATTCCAGTAGGGCCTTAACCTGACTTCGTTACTACTCTACCGAGGTTAGGCTTGGTACTTACTGGGTACCGTTGTGGAGTACTCATGCTACACTTCTGCACATCTTTTTATGCAGATCCAGGTACCTTATACCAGTCCAGACACTAGCGAGAGCTCAGCTTCGGAGACTTCAAGGTATACATGCCGGCGTCCGCAGGCCTCGGAGTCCCCCTCTACCTAAATTATTTTATTTCTTTATCCTTTTATAGACACTGATGCATAGAGATATTCAGTGCCACTTCATAGAGCTTGTGACTTGTATTCGCCGGGTTTTGAGAAATTATATATGCTGAGTTGCGGAGTTTTCTTTATATTAGTTGTTGAGTTTTGAGACTTTAATTATTATTTCCATTAATATTGCATGTATGTTAGGCTAATCTAGTCTTAGAGATTAGGCACCATCACGACATCCTACGGAGGGAATTGGGGTCGTGACAGGTACAATATCCTACCATGGTGTACGGACCAATCCTATAACAATATATTACATGATACTACCAAGGGGAACGGTCTGATCCCATAAGAGTGTGTTACATATACTAGTGAGGCGAACGGTCTGATCCCATAAGAATACTGCTGAGGCGTTCATCCCAATCCCATAAGAATATGAAACATTGATGGGTCATACGTGTGAATTATGAAATTTAATACACTTTTGGACGAATACGCACAACACTGAAGAAAACCGTAAAAGGAAGAATAATTTCCACAACTAACCAAGTAGCTGGTCAAATATCTAAAATAGCAAGGTTTGATACTCTATACAAATCCAGTCTCAAGCTAAAGATAATAATTAAGGCATGTAAATAGGCAAGAATAACTCAAATAATACAATTAAAGTATGGTGTGAGTCTAAGTCTACCCGGACATAATCAGGAATTTTAGCATACGCACGGACACTCGTCACCTCATACGTATGTAGCTCCCATAACACGTAGCACATAACAAGTATAACACCTACGGAATAAACTTTCCCTCACAAGGTTAGACATGAGACATACCATCTAAAGTCCTATAACTGGCTCCAACACCTCTCTAGCACGTCAAACCAAAGGCAAACGATTCAAAACTAGTCAAAAGAATGTGCAAGCCAATCAATATATACTCAAAGAGTCACAATTTAACACTAGAATTAATTCCCAACTCCACACGAAAAGTCAACAAAGTCAACCACCAGGTCCACGCGCCCGGATTCTGAAAATTTTCGAAGATAAATATTACTTATAATACCAGGAACTCAAATATATATTTTATTCTAAATTCCATTCTCAATTTTGTGGTCAAAACTCAAAATATGATTTCTAGGTTTTCTTCCATAATCACCCAATTTCTACAATTTTCTTGTTAAAATCCATACAGGTTCATAAAATATAACCAAAAGTGGGTAAAAAATATATACCCTCAATAGGTGGATCAAATAGCTCTTTAAAATTGCATCCAAAATCGACAGAAAATAAGATGAAAATGAGCAAATTCCCAATTTGCTAACTTATATTCTGCCCAGACCTTGTTCTACGCAATCGCGGAATCAACCTCATGATCGCGAAGGCCAAATTAGCCTCGCCATGAATTACAAAACAAAGGGAAATGGGCCAAAACTATCCCGTAACACACCTGAGGGCCCCCGGGACCCCGTCCAATCATACCAACAAGTCCACATACTTTATCCAAACTTATCCAAAGGCTTGGAATGCCACAAATAACATCAAAACTAGGAATAGTCGATCAAAATCCTTCTCTTATCTTTCAAACCTTCAAATTTCGCCGAACGCGTCCGAATCACACTTAGACATTCCGGATCAAGACCAAACTTCACACACAAGTTCCAATCCACTAAATGAACCTATCAACATTTCATATTATTATGGGATCGGGCTGAATTCCTCAACAGTATTCTTATGGGATCGGGTCGTTCGCTTCGATAGTATATATAACACACTCTTATGGGATCGGGTCATTTGCCTCGGCAGTATATGTAACACACACTTATGCAATCGGGCCGTTCACCTAGGCATCATGTAATATAATCTTATAGGAGTGGGTCATACGCCACGACAAGATATTATACCATCACTCTTATGGAATGGGGTCGTTCGCCTCGATAGAATCGTGCGTGTGTGTACCTATGAGTCTTTCTGACTTGAGATATGATATTTTATTTGGTATTGATCCTCATGTACCCCATACGAGGTAGTATCTGATTTTTTTATGAGGACTAAGTATTTTCTCTTCTGTTGAGGGTCATGTTATACACATATATTTGCTTCGTTGTTTTTACTTACTATACTTCATACATGCCTACTTTCATTGTACTTGATTATTTGACCACTATTAAGTGTCATTGTCGACCCCTCGTTACTACTTCTTCGAGGTTAGTTTAGATACTTACTAGGTACGTGTTGATTTACGTACTAATATTATACTTTTGCATTAATTGTGCAGGTACTGAGACAGATATATTTGGTGGTCATCTAGGCACGTAGGCACGGCTGCTGAGGAGACTTTGTGGTGAGCTTCTCTCTATGTTACGATCTGCAGCACACAAAGCCCTCCTCCTATTCATTTATTGTATTCTGTCTATTTTCTATTCTTGACAGTTGTTGTAGTACTGTATATTCTGGTAGATGCTCGTGCACATGTGATACCGTGTTATTCTATTAGGAATCTATTTGTTTCAAGTTAATATCCACGTGTCATTCTTAATTTCCTTGATATTCGTGGGTGTCTTTGCAAATTATGAAAAGGACAATGAGAAACATTCTTCTTCTTCTTCTTTCTTTGCTTTCATTTGCTTGGAGAGAAAGTACAGAGATGTAACAATCAGACTGATTGTTTTATTTTCTAGATCTCTGGTCCTCTAATTATGACTTTTTGTATGTGCTTTTACTGTTTTATGACTAGAAAGGATGGTTGGTTTTGTTTTGGAAAGGTTTGGGTTGAAATCGGAATACTTAGTTCCTTAATAGTGTCCTAGGATGGCCAAGTTTGACTCGAGTCAACATTTTGAGAAAAAGATCTCGGAATCAGGATTTGATGGTTCCAATAGGTTCGTATAATAATTTTGGACTTGGGGATATATTCGGATCGAGTTTCAAGAGATCCGGGAGCATTTCGGTGCTTAATGTCGAAAGCTGGCGCCTTGAAAGTTTAAGAGTTTCTTAAATTTGGTTTGGAATAGACTTCGATGTTATTGTTTGTTTGGGATTTTGAGCCTTGGAATAGGTCCGTATGATAATTTATTACTTGTACGCAAAATTTGGTGTCATTCTGAGTTGCCTAAGTATGATTCGACGCGTTCGGTGCTAGTTGAAGAAATTTGAAGCTCATAAGTTGATTAATTTGGTTTTGGGGTGCGATTCTTAATTTCGATGTTGTTTTATATGTTATGAGGTTTTGTGCATGTCCATATTATATTTATGGACTTGTTGGTGCATTTGGACGGGATCCCGGGTGACTCGAGTGTGTTTCGGACCGCCTGGAGCTAAGTAGAATTTGTTGTTCTAGTTTCCTGCTTCGCAACTGCGGAGTAGACCTCGCATTCGCGATTGAGGAAAGGGGTTGGGGGACATGTTATTCTACGTGTTCGCGAGAGAGGGCTTGCCATCATGATGCTCAGGATCACTGGCCATCGCGTTCACGTTTATAGCTTCGCGTTCGCGAAGTGTGAGAGGGAAGGGGAAGGCGATAGCCTTCGCGTTCGCGGAGGTACCCTCGAGTTCGTGAAGGGTAGGTCAGCTAAGCCTTCACATTCGCTGGGCTGGTCTCGCGTTCGAAGTGCATTTTTCCTGGTCCTTGGCCTTTTGCCTTAGCGATCGCAAGTGCTTTGTCGTGATTGCGAAGAAGGATTCACTCGGCAGAAACTTTTAACAATTGGGATTTAGATTATTTCCTTCATTTCTCACATTTCTTGGCCGATTCTAGAGCTCCTTGGAGAGGGATTTTCACCTAGCTATTGAAGGTAAGTGACTTCTATATAATTTGAGCTTAATACATAAATGATGGGTAGATTTTAGATTTCTATATAATGTGAGCTTAACACATAAATGATGGGTAGTTTTTAACATGTAAATTGTAGAAATTTAAGGAATTTGTTGAAAAACCTAAGTTTTGGTAAAAATGGGATTAGACCACGAAAGTTATTGTGAAATTGAGTAGAAATCATATATTTGTATTCGTTAGGTTATGGGTAACATTTATTTATGAAAGAATTTTGAAATTCGGACACATGGGGCCGGGGTAAATTTTAGAAATCTTCCAAATTGGGTTGGGTAATTACTCTAGTTAAATTATGAACTTTTGAGCATATATTGATTAGTTTGTACGACCTTTGGCTAGTTTTGGATTGCTCGGTACCGATTTGAGGCAATTAGTGTGGTTGAAGAGCCGAGTAGTGGAATTGTAAGCAAGGTAAGTCTCTTGCCTAACATTGTAATAGGAAATTACCCCCGTATGTATTTTAAATTGTTATTTTCTAATAATTATGGACGCTACATATGCACGATGTGACGAGAGTCCATACGTAGCTAAAATCCATCCTAAATGCTCCACCAAAAATTTGAACCCAACTTGTTAGTTTAATTACTCGAATTTATAATTGAAATTGGATAAGGGATTATATGATATCGGGCTTCATTACGTTGAGTTTTTGGTGGAATACTTGATTGTTAGTAAAACTTATGCCTTCTTTGAGCATTATTCCTACGTAGTAGTCGTTAATTAGAGTTTGTAGAGTTTCTCTATTCGAGTGGATCCGGCCGAACGCCTCTGTAGTATGTTTATATGCATCTATAGTTCGCGTCGGTCGACCCTCGGCAGTGTACACATATTCTAGATCGGGCCATATGACCTCGGCATAAATCGTACATGATGTTGCTAGGAGTCCGATTATACGTGATATCTCTTTCTTGACTTGAGACTTGATAATTACTTGGTGGCTCTTACGTGTTAAAATTGGCATGTGATACTTCGAGGTCTTAAATTGGTATTATGTTAAAGAATCATTATTTATCTTTTCTTATTCCATTGTTACTGTTGTATTTTATGCCTATTTATAATTCCTGCACTTTATTTATTGACCTCTAATAAGTGTCGATGTTGACTCATCGTCACTACTTCTTCGAGGTTAGACTACATACTTACTGGGTACACATTTTTTACGTACTCAAGCTACAATTTTGTACTAATCGTGCATGATCTGAGGCAGGTACATCCGGTGGTCAGTCAAGCATGCATCCCTGTTACCAAGAGATCTAGTGGTGAGCTGCTTCCTATGCTCCATTTTGCAGCACCCGGAGTCTCCTCCTTGTTATTTTTACTTTTCTGTCTATCTCGCTTCAGACAGTAGTTGTAGGAGGTTTTGTATATTATACTAGATTGCTCATGCACATTTGACACCGGATTTTGGAAACTGCTAGTAGATATTTATGGGTTTTTTTGTTTATTAAATTTCACTACTTCACTCTTATGTTTTATTTTGTGCTTTATATTACTATGGTCATTTACTCTTAGTTTTCTTATTAAATAAAATTCATGACTTTAAAATAAATAAAATGAGTAATTGAGTGGATAGTTCACCGTTGGCTTGCCTAACGGCGCCATCACGACCTATAGTGGGAATTGAATCGTGAAAAGATACTTGAATTATCGGTGGTAGTAATTCTCACTAGATAGATTATTCTCATTATTCAAATCCTGACCATTATTTGTTTTCCAATAAAAATGCTCAGTATTTTTTTTGCTCCCTGATAGATATAATTGTAGATATTAATTTTTTAGGAAAACAATATGAATGTGAAAAAATAAAATGGGATAATTAGTACTCTCTCTGTTATAATATATATGTTTTACTTTTCTTCTTAGTCTATTTTAAAAATAATGATATTTTTTTATATTTAGTAACTCTTTAATTCCAATAACCCATATGGCAAGCTTAAGACCACCAGATTTAAGGATACTTTGGTATATTACACATATCTTTAATTTAAGATCACAAGATTCAAAAATCTTTCTTAATTTTTTAAACTCCGTACCCAGTCAAACTTAGACACATAAAATAAAACGGAGGAAGTACCTTTCATGACCAGAATTGTCAACAATAATATTCCTAACACATGCTGACTAAAAAAATAGTAGAATAATGCATGAAATAGTGTGTGTTTATATATATGTGTGTACTAAATACTGAATACATAGACGACCCTTAAACTTATCAAAACATTTCATTCAGGTATTTTCAACTCTTGCCATAACTTATTTGCCGTTGAACCTCTTCTCAAAAGAGAAAAGGTATAAACAAGAACAAGAGCTTGCGAAATGAAAAACAGTAAAAATACAAATATAAACTACTCAAGGGAGTTATCAAGAACCCCTTCTGTAATGACCCGATCGGTCATTTTGATATTTAGCATTCCGTTCGATGGTTTGAGATCTTGAGTGGCTTCATATTATGTATTATAATTTGTGTGCATGGTCGATTTTGATTTTTGAGTGATTCGGTATTGATTTCGAAGAATGGTTCTCATTTTAGAAGCTTTAAATTGGTAGAGTTGACCAAGTTTTACTTTTACGTATTTGAACTCGAAACGGTATTTTGATGTCTCCAATAGGTTCGTAATGTAATTTTGGACATGGGCGTATGCCCCGAATTTAATTCGGAGGTCCCTATGTTGATTTGACTTGTTTTGCCGAAAGTTGGCAATTTGAAGGTTTAAAAATTCCTAAGGTTTGACCGTAGGGTGACTTTTTGGCTATCGGGTTCATATTTTGGTTTTGAAACTTGGAATAGGTCCGCTTTATAATTTGTGACTTGTTTGCAAAATTTGGTGTCATTTCGAGTTGGTTTGATAGGAACGAGACGCGTGGTTATGTTTTTAGAAGTTATTGAGTTTCATTGCAAACTTCATATGTTTAGGTGTTCGATTCGTAGTTTCGGATATTATCTTGGTATTTTGATCGCATGAGCGAGTTCGAATGGTGTTTATGTACTCATGTGGATATTTTTTGTGGAGCCCCGATAGCTCGGGTGAGTTTCGGACGTATTTCAGAGTATTTTAGGCTATTTTAGTTTTGTTGGTGTGTTGTTGGTGCCTCCGATCTCGCAAATGTGAGATACTATTCGCATTTGCGAGATGGGGATCGCATTTGCGAGGTTCACTGAACACTGAGTAGTTCACATTTGCGAACATTTTGTTTGCTTTTGCGATGGGGGACTAGGCTACTTTGATCGCATTTTCGATCTCAGGATCCCTTTTGCGAAGGGCCTGACTTCAAAATTTGCGAAATCAGGGTCGCATTTGTGACCTTTTCTGTGATTGTCAGGTGTCGCATTTGCGATGTATTGTCCGCATTTATAAGGGTTTACAATGGAGAACCCCAGGTCGCATTGAGACATCTACACCTGAACAAAAGAGCTGGAAAACGGGACTTAGCTTTATTTTATCATATTTTGGAACCCTAGACTCGGTAGGAGGAAATTTTCAGGAGGAATGTTCACACACAACTATTGGGTAAGTGATTTTGATCAATTTTCAATTATATTGTAATTGGTTTCTCTTGAATTATTTAATGTTATTAAGTCGATTTTGGTTAGATTTGGACCAAGCGGAGGTGAATTTTAGAGGAAAGTCATTATTAGAGTATTGATTGAGAGATTTTGAGGTAAGTATCTTGCCTAACTTTGTGTAGGGGAACTAACCCGTAGTATTTGGCTTAATTGCACTATTTGAATTATTTGAAAGGCATGTATATGAGGTGACGAGTGTGTGCACGGGCTTATATATAGAAATTGACCGGTTTAGACTCTTAGGTTTCTTATATGCATTTAATTGAAATTGTCATATCATTTTATATCGTTCATTTTTTAGCTTACTATTATATGCTTTAATTGAAGTTGTATTACATGTTCTATATTTCATTGTTGAGATTATTCTTATATGCATTCGATGGAACTTGTTAGTATATGGAATAGCTTTCATTGTTGGGTTTATTCTCATGTTTCATTGTGTTGTTGTTGAGACTCTTGGATATCTTGTTGTTGAGTCGTGTGCTATGCATTATTGTGATATCGGTATTGTTGTTCTGTCAATGTTATGGCATATGGGCACGTGCGGTGTAAGTTGATGTGTTGTGTTGTTGTGATTTTGGCACATGCATACTTGTGAGCGGATTGTCGGGGTGTTTGCATAATGTTTCTGTCGTGCTATTGTTATTATTGATATTGCACATGCGGTGAGACAAGATGGGCTACATATATATATATATATATATATATATATATATATATTGGTTTTGTGCATGTGGTGAAACAAGGTGGGATAATTATTTATGTATGTATAGCGGCACAAGACGGGCATTTACTTTATTGTTACGCACGCGGCGAGCCAAGGTGGGATAAGTCAGGGATGATATGTGATGTTCTGGGGGCATATTATTGATGATATCATATGGTGGTGTGACTTCTTTGTGTGTGTCATGAATATTACGTGATTTATTGTGTTGTTTCCAATGTGCTATTTCGATGTCTCTTATATTACTTATTGGTTTGAGTTTTGCACAAGAATACACTGTAACACGTCATCTATACCAGTCCAGGAGTTGAATCTTGATGTTCATACATCATGTGCATGTATTTTGTATACATGCCTTATGTGTGTGGATTGGACTAGTAGCACGTAAGGTTTTCGTGCGAATATGAGATACTGTTACTAGTGGCACGTGAGTTTTTCGTGCAGATATGAGATATTGATGTTATTGGCAGGTGAGTTGTCCGTGCAATTGTGATCGATAATGAGGGCACGAGATGCCATGTATATAAGATTCATGATTTGGGACTCGTTATTTGTGATAGTTGAGGTGTGGTACCTCGGAGTGATTTTTGTTGTAATCCCTACAGTGGAATGATTTTACAATTAAAATTGTCGTTGTTTTTCCCTTAATTGCTTTCACTTGTATATTATCTGTATTTTGATTATTTTGTTGTTTATCAGATGATCACCCTTCGTTGCCATTTATTTACTTTGCTTTACCATTGTTAGCTATATTGATAATTTGCACAGGTTATTTAACTAGTAGGTGTCTTGACTTGAACCTCGTCACTACTCCACCGAGATTAGTCTTGATACTTACTAGGTACTGTTGTGGTGTAGTCATTGTACACTTACTTTATATTTTTGTGCAAACCCAGGTACCTCGGAGTGTGCCGGTCATTAGTTAGTTGATTGTGAATTGATGCGGAGACTTCAAGTTATACCTGTCATTGCGTTCGCATGCCTCGAAGTCACCTTCTGTTGTCTTTCATTACCGCTGTTTATTTTCATTCCAGAACAGTATTATATTCAGAGATTTAGTCTACTCAGTAGGCTTATGACTCCGTACTACCGGTTTTGAGAAAAATATATAACTATTGATCTTTTTTAGCTATGTATTCCATTTACTGGTTTATGTTTAATGATTAAATGGTTTAAATCTGTTAATAACTCAACATGTGTTAGGCTTACCTAGTCCTAGGTACTTGCGCCATCATGATCTTTAAGGTGGTTTTTGGGTCGTGACAAGTTGGTATCAGGGCTCTAGATTCATAGGTTCTATGAGTCATAAGCAAGTTTAGTAGAGTATTTTGGATAGGTACAGAAGCGTCTGTACTTATCTTCGAGAGGCTACGGAACTATTAGGAAACTTCACTTCATTCATTCTTATCGTGCGGACTTATTGATTTCGGAGTTTGAGCCTTTGTTCTTCTACTCTCTCGCAGACAGTGAGGACACGAGATGCAGTTACTGATGATGTTGCACCAAAGCCGATGTTGCTAGGGGCCGAGGTAGAGGCCTAGGAGGAGCACGTGCTACAATTAGAGCACCTGCCAGAGCAGCAGCTAAGGAGACACCAGTAACTCTGGTTCGGGGACAGGCACCCGAGGCGCCTGTTGCTACCCCTGGACTTCTGGAGACTTTTGCACAATTCCTAAGAATGTTTGGTACATTGGCTCAGGAAGGACTGATCCAGTTGCACCAGCTACTTCATACACTGGGGGAGGAGCTCAGACTCCTGCCGCCCCTATTCTAGAGCAGCGGGCTCATGTTGATCAGGTTCCAGGTGTTGTGCCGGTACAGCCAGTGGTCGTGGTTCAGCTTGAGGTCAGGCCAGTAACATCAGAGGAGGATCAGAAGAGACATGAGAAGTTCAAGAAGTATTTTCCTCTTACTTACAGTGGAGCAGCTTCCGAGGATATGCAGAGTTTTCTAGAGCAGTATCATCATATTCTGCGCACCATGGGCATCATGGAGGTGAGCGTGGTTGCCCTTACTACTTTTCAGTTGACGGGGTCGGCGTAAAGATGGTGGTAGGCTTATGAGGAGGGAAGTCCATTTGGTGCAATGCCACTTATTTGGACCCAGTTCTTTGATTTGTTTTTTAGGGAGTTCGTTTCATAGACCCTCAAGGATGCGTGGCGCATCGAGTTTGAGCAGTTGCAGTATGGGACTATAACCGTGTCTGAATACGATATGAGGTTCAACGATTTATCTCGTCATGCACATGCTTTTGTTTCTACTGTTAGAAAGAGAGTCAGTAGATTTATCGAGGGGCTCAGTTATGGTCTCAGACTTGGGATGGCACGGGAGCTGGAGACTGATACTTCATTTCATCAGGTGGTGGAGATTTCTAGGAGGATACGAGCGCATCCGCGGTTTAGAGAGGGAGGATAAGGAGTCTAAGAAGCCTCTTAGACCAGGAGGATCAACTGATCCCTATTTTGGAGGCAGGGCACATCATGGTAAAGGTTTCGTGGGTCAGCCAGTTCAGTCTGCACTTCAGGTTTCAGTGGTGCTTCAGTTATCCATGGGTGATAAGTTGGTATTTTACCAACTTATCTTGTCTTCAATCATATATTTTTGCTATGTTTGATTGATAAAATAGTGTATTTAATATTGTTTACTTCTATTTTACAGGTCTATGTGATTTAGAAGTGATCGAGAAAGAAACCAAGTGAAAACAAGTTAAAAAGAGCTTAAATAAAGAAAATTGGTGAGAGGTCCCAGATCTCACAAATGCGAAATGGGCTTCGCATTTGCGAAAGTCAACCAAAGTAGTCAATGTTCGCAAATGCGAGCTGCTAGATCGAAATTGCGAAGCCAAGTGAGTAAAGCGAAAATCGCAAAAGCAAGGACAAGGTCGCAAATGCGAGGTCAACCAAACAAGTAAACTTTCGCAAATGCGACCCATTGCATCGCAACTGTGATTGCTCAATAAAGAATCAAAGTTTGCAAATCTCCTAGCCGTCAAGGTAAGAAATCCAATCATGAGGATAAGGTGCAAGATGGTGAATATATTTAATAATATTATTATTCTTAATAATATTTTTTAATAAAATAATATAATATATTTAAAACCACAAGGTGGTACTTGTACTTTTAAAACCACCAAAGATTTAGTGGTTAGATGAAATTCCTTCACTTTTAATCGGAAGTCTCAAGTTCGGATCTTTGGAAGGGAGAAATTCCTAATCTGGAACACTTCCCTCTTTAGAATCATACGTGATACAAATCCGAATTTATCAATAAATATTATCGGATGATTAATTAAAAAATATATTTTTGGTGCATGAAACGGCGGGAGTCTCGAATTCAACAATTTACTAGCGAATTGTTCTATTGATAAATTTCCTATATACATTTTTATAGGCGAGATAGAGACACAACTAACAAAATGGAAATGACGTATCACTATCCTCATGGGGCATGTGCAAATTGTGCAATAATGTCATACTCTGACGTGTGGAATTCCATCTTATTCGGTTTAGCGATCAAAAACCAATCTTCTAGTGAGGACGTTAGGGGATAAGTGCACAGGTAGTCATATCAAGGAAATCAATACTTATTTTGTGAAATTTAAACTAAAAATCTTAATTTTAAAATAATTTAGAATACTTTTATCTTAAAAAATTAAACTAAAAAATTACAATTCATGATGTACTGGCTAATTTCTAAATAGAAGTCATTTAAAGTGGTTGCTTGGTGTCATTTCTATGTCCTCCGGCCAATGAGAAGTGTATGTAGTATTTTTCATATTAAAAAATAAAAACTAAATTTCATATCGATAAACACAAAAAAAGGTTGGCTTTATAAAAATGTAAATCTTAAACCTTTTAAATTATTAGAATAAAGGTTGTGTTTAATTCAAAGCAGATAATGTCTCAAGTGGAATGGTATAAACATAAGGATATGCTTGCTCGGATCAGCAATTTCTTTTTTTTTAAAAACATGCAAATTTGTCACTTTGAAAAAACAAAATTAAAAGGAGCTTTTGTTTTCCTTCATATATCAGTAAAAATATTTCCAGCAATCACACAACAGCTTGGGAATTGTTTTTCGAGTGAAAACTAAAAAATTTAATTTTAGAAAAAACAATTGGAAACACAAATAACTATTTCTCAGAAGTATATTTATCTCCGAAAAAATATTCAGTTTTTTGAATACAATATTATATCATCTTTTGGATTAAGATATCATCTATTATTGTACGTTTTTTACTCACTATGTCAAATGTGATGTTGGAGAATGTAGACAACATAACACAGCATACGCGAAGATTCTTTAAAGAAAACAGTTATTCAAAATACTTAAATTATTTTACTTTTAATCTCTATGTGTACGGATAAAATCGGGGGCAATGTCTATCCCGATTCCCCGATGAGAGAATGAAGGGGGAGCCCAGAACCGGGAAGTTGTAGTCCAGTTCAAAGGCCTTTCGTGTCGAGACCCCGAAAGAGTGAACAGTATATCCGACATCGGACATGGTAAAGCAGCACGCCCGAGTCAAGTGTGAGTTCTAGACCTCGGGAGACATGGTGAATGATTATGCATGACGAATAGAGGGTTGTGATAACCGCCCTCAACCGGATATCACGGCGCGAATCTCGCTCGATGTCGGTTATGGATCAACAATTATCAGGAAAAGAAGATTTTTACCTTTTTTAGACTTATACTAAGGTTGAAACTCTCCTACTATATGAAGGAAAATGTTTTCTGTAATCTGACAGATTGTAACAAGCATTTCAAGGCAATAAAAGTTTATTTTGTTCTCTAAGCTACTGTTGACAATTTTGTTCACTAGTTTTGCTCTTTATTCCCGACTGGGCCTAAATCGAAGGCACAATCGAGGACGAGCTCTTTATTCAATCCAAGATCAGCCTTGTCCTTAACATTGCGAGTGGTTGGATAGTTTGTTTCATCTTTAATTCATTTATCTATTATTCATAATTATTCGTATTAAATTAACTCAAGTATCCTTTAGACCGCGTATAAATTCAATTGTTATCCAATTTTGGAGTAAACAGTTTGACTTCGTACGAAAATGCAACGAGTGCCAAAGACACGCCCCGATGATTCATCAATCGGGGGAGATGCTCCACTCGGTCCTATCTCCGTGGCCGTTTATAAAGTGGGGAATGGACATCGTCGGTCCCCTTCCATGGGCGCCCGGTAAAGTTCAATTCATACTATTCATGACCAATTATTTTTTCAAATGGGTCGAGGCTTAGACGTTCGAAAAGGTCCGAGAGAAAGAAGTCATCGACTTCATCTAGGACCACATAATATGTCGATTTAGGATACCAGCCGAGATCGTCTGCGACAACGGGAAGTAATTCATCGGCAGTAAAGTGAGTAAGTTTCTCGAAGATCACAAGATTAAAAAGATATTATCAACGCCTTATCACCCTAGTGGGAATGGAAAAACCGAATAAATGAACAAAACTATACTCCAAAACATGAAAAAGAGGCTGACCAGTTCGAAAGGAAAGTGGAAGGAAATCTTGCCCAAAGTCCTGTAGGCACCGTGCGACTTCGAAGTCGAGCACCGGGGCGACCCCGTTCTCTCTGGTCTACGGAGCTGAAGCCTTAATACCAGTCGAGGTAGGGAACCGATCCTCAGCTTCTAGTATGCTACCGAGGAGTCAAACGGAGAGGCCATAACCACGAGCCTGGAATTATTGGACGAAAGACGGGAGGCTGCCCTGGTCCGGTTGGCCGCCCAGAAGTAGCGAGTAGGAAGGTACTACAATCGAAGAGCCAACCTCAGACACTTCCGAGCCGGGAACTTGTATTGAGAAAAGTAACAATACACACCAGAAACCCAAACAAAGGGAAACTGGGCTCGAATTGGGAAGGACCAGATCAAGTTGTCGGAATAACCGGCAAAGGCTCATATAAACTCGAAGCGGGAAACGGCGTACAACTACCAAGCAACTGGAATGTCGTGCACTTAAAGCGGTACTACTGCTAAGGTACGAACCTAATTTCTTTTTTAATTTCGTTACATTACGGACTAATGTATGCAGGTACTCGATCGATGGCGGATGTGACTATTAGGTCTGAAAGCACGTGTTGCACTCTTTTTCTCTTGAATCGGTTTTGTCCCGAAGCGAATTTTTCGGCAAGGTTTTTAACGAGGTAACAGTAAAATATGTTACCTTAGTCTTGAAGGCCGGCTTTAAACAGGAATTGATGATCGTTTGCACCAAATCAACAGTATCTAAGCCCTCACAAGTTCAACCTCGAATACTGGGGTCCATTACCCCTAGATTAAGATCTTTAGCAAGGGAAAAGAAAATTTTATGTGTCAAAAGCTAAGACTTGGTGGTTAGGATTCATTGTAAGGGTCAAACGGTCATGCGAACCGTGCTCACATAGTCCACTCTAGCCACGGCATATGGCTTTTGCGCCTCCGATCATGTACCTTACATACTAAAACAATGAAAGAAATCTTTGCTTCCCTTGTACTTTATTACTGTATAGTTCACTTCTCCGATCCTGGATCCTAAAGCCCACGGGCTACCCCTACTCCGAAACTATCGACCGATAAAAATTTGGACGATCCGTGCTTCTGAATCCCGGAGGCACCAAGCCTATTAGGCAGTGCCCAAATACGAAAGGCTATGGTCTTCCTAAAAACGGCTCGGAGATGTCTGAAGCCCGTACTCAAAAAGTAAGGCCTTTGCGTAAAATCGAAACCTATTAAGAGGTTGCCCTCAGTAAAAACATCATCTAAGACACTTAAGCATCTTTAAAAAGCCTTCAACTCTATCGAAATCTCGAAACCACGAGTAGCCCAGAATTGCCGTCAAAATCGGGCCTCGTGCGGATTTCCGAAGGACATATATTCCTCGAGGTCAAAGGCCTTTCGTATCGAGACCCCGAAAGAATGAACGGTATATCCGACATCGGACATGGTAAAGCGGGGCGCCCGAGCCGAATGTGAGTTCTAGACCTCGGGAGACACAGTGAATGGTTATGCATGATGAATAGAGGGTCGTGATATCCGTACTCAACCGGATATCACGGTGCGAATCTCGCTCGATGTCGATTATGGATCAACAATTATCGGAAAAAGAAGATTCTTACCGTTTTTAGACTTATACTATGGCTGAAACTCTCCTACTATATAAAGGAAAAGTTTTTCTTTAATCTGACATATTGTAACACGCATTTCAAGGAAATAAAAATTTATTTTGTTCTCTAAGCTATTGTTGACAGTTTAGTTCATTAGTTCTGCTATTTATTCACGACTGGGCCTAAATCAAGGGCACAATCGAGGACGAGCTCATTATTCAATCCAAGATCAGCCTTGTCCTTAATATTGCTAGTGGTTTGATTGTTTGTTTCATCTTTAATTCATGTATCTATTATTCTTAATTATCCGTATTAAATTAAATCACGTATTTAAACCGCATAAATATTTAATTGTTATCTAATTGTGGTGTAAACACTCTAAATAATAGATTAGCAGATCTGGAAATTGTTTCAACTATTTAAGACATTACTTTATTAAATTATTATCTTGATATATACTTCCAAATCTCAACCTTTATAACATATGGAGAGGGACAGAAGTTGTGTCTGCCATGACAGGTAACATGGTATTGCCTTATTACTTATTAGATATAGAATAATAGGAGCAGTTTATTAATTGACAATTATACATCACTAAATTTTAGTAATATATTAACTAGATATGTACATCCCCACATGTTGGACATTGGATCAGAAGAGGACTGTCGTTGCCTTGCAGCGCCCCGGTAAAGGAAACTGGAATTATGTTGCCACATTCGTATTTAGTATTTTTTTCAATTTGTTTGAATCTTTTTGAATTACGAGCTAGGGTCAAATTAACTAATTTTCAATATAAATTTTTTATATATTGTATACAGTAAAATCTGAGTTTGTCCTCTGTGTAATTGGTCGAGATTGGAACATGATAAACCGAGGGTCGTCATTATAACATCGAGATAAGAAGCAAAGTCAGGTTATCGAGCTCAAGGTTAAGGGACCCATCAATATCGAGCTCGAATCAATATCGAGCTCGAGTCAATATCGAGCTGTGATATGAAGTAGTGTTATCGAGCTCAAGAGCCAGAGACAGATCAGTACCGAGCCCGAGTCAGTATCGAGCTCGAATCAATATCGAGCCCGAGATCCAGAGATCGACCAATACCAGGACCGGTCAAGATCGAGCTTAGAGACAAAGAGCCGTTGCAGCCGCACTTAGGGAGAGAATCTAGGCGAGAATTAAGGAAAAGCTAATTAATTAATCTATCATGGGATCTCCATTATGTATTTTTTATTATATCCAAAGTAGGATTTTTTCACTATATTAAGAGTGGGTATCGTTTTTCGTAAGGGCAGATTGAAGATCCAGAGAAGAAAACATTGATACGCTCACATTTTAAAGATTATTACATTGACATATAGTTGAGATTATCCTTTTTTGAGCTTGAAGATTGATTCATCTTGCTTGTTTATAAATCATTTTCGACTCAATTTGGTTTGTATTTCATTCCTTTATACAGTCAATATTCGATATATTTCTACTTATCTTTCCGGTTTGTACCAATTTATACCACGTGTCTTTAGAACCGCGTATAAATTCAACTCTATCCGTTTTTCGGGTAAACAGTTTGGCGTCCACCAGGGGGATAAAGATAATAGTGGTTATTTGGTAGGAATCTCTGTGAAACACACTATTTTACACTTGCTCTTGGAAGTGTCATTGATTTCAGGTTGAAAACGACGAATTCTCAATTAATGGCCCTACCTATCGACAATGAAGCTAGCCTTCAAGATGAGAACAACAACTTAACCCCCGGGGGTGGAAGACCACTCGTTGATCCCGTTGGAGCTCGGGTCGAAGAGCCAATAGACATTAATTCACATGTGGACATCGAGGCAAACCAACATTTCGACCCTGAAAATAGCATTCATGGTGGAATTCGATCTGCAGCTTGAAATATCCAAAACGTTGAGGAAAACGGAATCAGCTTGCGTATGATTTTCGAAATGTTGCAAGCTCAACAAGTAGCAATAGCTCAGTTGCAGAGCCAAACCTAGGCACCGACCAGGCTCGAGCGCAGTCCACCCCAAGAAGTCACCCACAAAACGAGGCCAGCTGTAGTAAGGTAAAATGAGCAAGAATCGGGGACTAATCCCGAAATTATTAAGATGTTCAAGGAACTGACAAAACGAATAGAGTTAGGAGAAAGGAGGATTGAAGCAAATGACACAAAAGTGGAAACGTATAACCCCAGGGTTGATCAGATCCCGAGAACACCACCGATATTGAAAGGCTTGGATTCTAAAACATCAGTACAAAAACCCTCCCCCCCCCCC
>AWOL01S0001307.1:0-12020 GCA_000715115.1 Nicotiana otophora
GCCTAAGGGCTACTCTTAATTCGAGTTCGAGCAAACACTCACTCGACCATAAAGCCTAAGGGCTGTATTTCAAATTCGAGCAAACACTCACTCGACCATAAAGCCCAAGGGTTGTTTTCACTTCGAGTTTGAGCAAAAACTCACTCGACCATAAAGCCTAAGGACTGTCTTCATTTCAAGTTCGAGCAAACACTCACTCGACCATAAAACCTAAGGGATATTTTCATTTCAAGTTCGAGCAAACACTCACTCGACCATAAAGCCTAAGGGCTGTTTTATTTTGAGTTCGAACTAACACTCACTCGATCATAAAGCCTAAGGGTTACATTACTTCGAGTTCGAGCAAACACTCACTCGACCATAAAGCCTAAGGGCTATTTTATTTTGAGTTCGAACTAACACTCACTCGATCATAAAGCCTAAGGGTTACATTACTTCGAGTTCGAGCAAACACTCACTCGACCATAAAGCCTAAGGGCTATTTTTATTTCGAGTTCGAACAAACACTCACTCGATCATAAAGCCTAAGGGTTACATTACTTCGAGTTCGAGCAGATGCTCACTCGCCTATTAAGTCTAAGGGCTATTCTTAATTCGAGTTCGAGCAAACAATCACTCGACTATAAAGCCTAAGGGTTGTTTTCATTTCGAGTTCGAGCAAACACTCACTCGACCATAAAGCCTAAGGGTTGTTTTCATTTCGAGTTCGAGCAAACACTCACTCGACCATAAAGCCTAAGGGTTGTTTTCATTTCGCGTTCGAGCAAATACTCACTCGACCATAATGCCTAAGGGCTATTTTTATTTCGAGTTCGAGCAAACACTCACTCGACCATAAAGACTAAGGGTTGTTTTCATTTCGAGTTCGAGCAAACACTCACTCGACCATAAAGACTAAGGGTTGTTTTCATTTCCAGTTCGAAAAAACACTCACTTGATCATAAAGCATAAGGGTTACATTACTTCGAGTTTGAGCAGGCGCTCACTCGACTATTAAGCCTAAGGTTTACTCTTAATTCGAGTTCGAACAAACAATCACTCGACCATAAAGCCTAAGGGCTATTTTCATTTCGAGTTCGAGCAAACACTCACTCGACCATAAAGTCCAAGGGCTGTTTTGATTTTGAGTTCGAGCAATTACTCACTCGACCATAAATCCAAAGGGCTATTTTCATTTTGAGTTCGAGCAAACACTCACTCGACCATAAAGCCTAAGGTCTGTTTTTATTTCGTGTTCGAACAAACACTCACTCGATCATAAAGCCTAAGGGTTACATAACTTCGAGTTCGAGCAGACGCTCACTCGACTATTAAGCCTAAGGGCTACTCTTAATTCGAGTTCGAGCAAATAATCACTCTACCATAAAGCCTAAGGGTTACATAACTTCGAGTTCGAGCAGACGCTCACTCGACTATTAAGCCTAAGGGCTACTCTTAATTCGAGTTCGAGCAAATAATCACTCTACCATAAAGCCTAAGGGTTACATAACTTCGAGTTCGAGCAGACGCTCACTCGACTATTAAGCCTAAGGGCTACTCTTAATTCGAGTTCGAGCAAATAATCACTCTACCATAAAGCCTAAGGGTTACATAACTTCGAGTTCGAGCAGACGCTCACTCGACTATTAAGCCTAAGGGCTACTCTTAATTCGAGTTCGAGCAAATAATCACTCTACCATAAAGCCTAAGGGTTACATAACTTCGAGTTCGAGCAGACGCTCACTCGACTATTAAGCCTAAGGGCTACTCTTAATTCGAGTTCGAGCAAATAATCACTCTACCATAAAGCCTAAGGGTTACATAACTTCGAGTTCGAGCAGACGCTCACTCGACTATTAAGCCTAAGGGCTACTCTTAATTCGAGTTCGAGCAAATAATCACTCTACCATAAAGCCTAAGGGTTACATAACTTCGAGTTCGAGCAGACGCTCACTCGACTATTAAGCCTAAGGGCTACTCTTAATTCGAGTTCGAGCAAATAATCACTCTACCATAAAGCCTAAGGGTTACATAACTTCGAGTTCGAGCAGACGCTCACTCGACTATTAAGCCTAAGGGCTACTCTTAATTCGAGTTCGAGCAAATAATCACTCTACCATAAAGCCTAAGGGTTACATAACTTCGAGTTCGAGCAGACGCTCACTCGACTATTAAGCCTAAGGGCTACTCTTAATTCGAGTTCGAGCAAATAATCACTCTACCATAAAGCCTAAGGGTTACATAACTTCGAGTTCGAGCAGACGCTCACTCGACTATTAAGCCTAAGGGCTACTCTTAATTCGAGTTCGAGCAAATAATCACTCTACCATAAAGCCTAAGGGTTACATAACTTCGAGTTCGAGCAGACGCTCACTCGACTATTAAGCCTAAGGGCTACTCTTAATTCGAGTTCGAGCAAATAATCACTCTACCATAAAGCCTAAGGGTTACATAACTTCGAGTTCGAGCAGACGCTCACTCGACTATTAAGCCTAAGGGCTACTCTTAATTCGAGTTCGAGCAAATAATCACTCTACCATAAAGCCTAAGGGTTACATAACTTCGAGTTCGAGCAGACGCTCACTCGACTATTAAGCCTAAGGGCTACTCTTAATTCGAGTTCGAGCAAATAATCACTCTACCATAAAGCCTAAGGGTTACATAACTTCGAGTTCGAGCAGACGCTCACTCGACTATTAAGCCTAAGGGCTACTCTTAATTCGAGTTCGAGCAAATAATCACTCTACCATAAAGCCTAAGGGTTACATAACTTCGAGTTCGAGCAGACGCTCACTCGACTATTAAGCCTAAGGGCTACTCTTAATTCGAGTTCGAGCAAATAATCACTCTACCATAAAGCCTAAGGGTTACATAACTTCGAGTTCGAGCAGACGCTCACTCGACTATTAAGCCTAAGGGCTACTCTTAATTCGAGTTCGAGCAAATAATCACTCTACCATAAAGCCTAAGGGTTACATAACTTCGAGTTCGAGCAGACGCTCACTCGACTATTAAGCCTAAGGGCTACTCTTAATTCGAGTTCGAGCAAATAATCACTCTACCATAAAGCCTAAGGGTTACATAACTTCGAGTTCGAGCAGACGCTCACTCGACTATTAAGCCTAAGGGCTACTCTTAATTCGAGTTCGAGCAAATAATCACTCTACCATAAAGCCTAAGGGTTACATAACTTCGAGTTCGAGCAGACGCTCACTCGACTATTAAGCCTAAGGGCTACTCTTAATTCGAGTTCGAGCAAATAATCACTCTACCATAAAGCCTAAGGGTTACATAACTTCGAGTTCGAGCAGACGCTCACTCGACTATTAAGCCTAAGGGCTACTCTTAATTCGAGTTCGAGCAAATAATCACTCTACCATAAAGCCTAAGGGTTACATAACTTCGAGTTCGAGCAGACGCTCACTCGACTATTAAGCCTAAGGGCTACTCTTAATTCGAGTTCGAGCAAATAATCACTCTACCATAAAGCCTAAGGGTTACATAACTTCGAGTTCGAGCAGACGCTCACTCGACTATTAAGCCTAAGGGCTACTCTTAATTCGAGTTCGAGCAAATAATCACTCTACCATAAAGCCTAAGGGTTACATAACTTCGAGTTCGAGCAGACGCTCACTCGACTATTAAGCCTAAGGGCTACTCTTAATTCGAGTTCGAGCAAATAATCACTCTACCATAAAGCCTAAGGGCTATTTGTTTCGAGTTCGAAAAAACACTCACTCGATCATAAAGCCTAAGGGCTATTTTCATTTTGAGTTCGAGCAAACACTCACTCGACCATAAAGCCTAAGGGCTATTTGTTTCGAGTTCGAAAAAACACTCACTCGATCGTAAAGCCTAAGGGTTACATTACTTCGAGTTGGAGCAGACGCTCACTCAACTATTAAGCCTAAGGGCTACTCTTAATTCGAGTTCGAGCAAACAATCACTCGACCATAAAGCCTAAGGGCTGTTTTCATTTCAAGTTTGAGAAAACACTAACTCGACCATAAAGCCCAAGAGCTGTTTTCACTTCGAGTTCGAGCAAACACTCACTCGACCATAAAGCCTAAGGGGTGTCTTCATTTCGAGTTCGAGCAAACACTCACTCGACCATAAAGCCTAAGGGCTGTTTTTATTTCGAGTTCGAGCAAACACTCACTCGACCATAAAGCCTAAGGGGTGTCTTCATTTCGAGTTCGAGCAAACACTCACTCGACCATAAAGCCTAAGGGGTGTCTTCATTTCGAGTTCGAGCAAACACTCACTCGACCATAAAGCCTAAGGGGTGTCTTCATTTCGAGTTCGAGCAAACACTCACTCGACCATAAAGCCTAAGGGGTGTCTTCATTTCGAGTTCGAGCAAACACTCACTCGACCATAAAGCCTAAGGGGTGTCTTCATTTCGAGTTCGAGCAAACACTCACTCGACCATAAAGCCTAAGGGGTGTCTTCATTTCGAGTTCGAGCAAACACTCACTCGACCATAAAGCCTAAGGGGTGTCTTCATTTCGAGTTCGAGCAAACACTCACTCGACCATAAAGCCTAAGGGGTGTCTTCATTTCGAGTTCGAGCAAACACTCACTCGACCATAAAGCCTAAGGGGTGTCTTCATTTCGAGTTCGAGCAAACACTCACTCGACCATAAAGCCTAAGGGGTGTCTTCATTTCGAGTTCGAGCAAACACTCACTCGACCATAAAGCCTAAGGGGTGTCTTCATTTCGAGTTCGAGCAAACACTCACTCGACCATAAAGCCTAAGGGGTGTCTTCATTTCGAGTTCGAGCAAACACTCACTCGACCATAAAGCCTAAGGGGTGTCTTCATTTCGAGTTCGAGCAAACACTCACTCGACCATAAAGCCTAAGGGGTGTCTTCATTTCGAGTTCGAGCAAACACTCACTCGACCATAAAGCCTAAGGGGTGTCTTCATTTCGAGTTCGAGCAAACACTCACTCGACCATAAAGCCTAAGGGGTGTCTTCATTTCGAGTTCGAGCAAACACTCACTCGACCATAAAGCCTAAGGGGTGTCTTCATTTCGAGTTCGAGCAAACACTCACTCGACCATAAAGCCTAAGGGGTGTCTTCATTTCGAGTTCGAGCAAACACTCACTCGACCATAAAGCCTAAGGGGTGTCTTCATTTCGAGTTCGAGCAAACACTCACTCGACCATAAAGCCTAAGGGGTGTCTTCATTTCGAGTTCGAGCAAACACTCACTCGACCATAAAGCCTAAGGGGTGTCTTCATTTCGAGTTCGAGCAAACACTCACTCGACCATAAAGCCTAAGGGGTGTCTTCATTTCGAGTTCGAGCAAACACTCACTCGACCATAAAGCCTAAGGGGTGTCTTCATTTCGAGTTCGAGCAAACACTCACTCGACCATAAAGCCTAAGGGGTGTCTTCATTTCGAGTTCGAGCAAACACTCACTCGACCATAAAGCCTAAGGGGTGTCTTCATTTCGAGTTCGAGCAAACACTCACTCGACCATAAAGCCTAAGGGGTGTCTTCATTTCGAGTTCGAGCAAACACTCACTCGACCATAAAGCCTAAGGGGTGTCTTCATTTCGAGTTCGAGCAAACACTCACTCGACCATAAAGCCTAAGGGGTGTCTTCATTTCGAGTTCGAGCAAACACTCACTCGACCATAAAGCCTAAGGGGTGTCTTCATTTCGAGTTCGAGCAAACACTCACTCGACCATAAAGCCTAAGGGCTGTTTTTATTTCGAGTTCGAGCAAACACTCACTCGACCATAAAGCCTAAGGGTTTATTTTTATTTCGAGTTCGAACAAACACTCACTAGATCATAAAGCCTAAGGGTTTATTTTTATTTCGAGTTCGAACAAACACTCACTAGATCATAAAGCCTAAGGGTTACATTACTTCGAGTTCGAGCAGACGCTATCTCGACTATTAAGCCTAAGGGCTACTCTTTATTCGATTTCGAGCAAACAATCACTCGACCATAAAGCCTAAGGGCTGTTTGCATTTCGAGTTTGAGAAAACACTCACTCGACCGTAAAGTCCAAGGGCTGTTTTGATTTCGAGTTCGAGCAATTACTCACTCGACCATAAAGCCTAAGGGCTATTGTCATTTTGAGTTCGAGCAAACACTCACTCGACCATAAAGTCTAAGGGCTATTTGTATTTTGAGTTCGAACTAACACTCACTCGGTCATAAAGCCTAAGGGTTACATTACTTCGAGTTCGAGCAAACACTCACTCGACCATAAAGCCTAAGGGTTACATTACTTCGAGTTCGAGCAAACACTCACTCGACCATAAAGTCCAAGGTCTATTTTGATTTCGAGTTCGAGACATTAATCACTTGACCATAAAGCCTAAGGGCTGTTTTCATTTTAAGTTCGAGCAAACACTCACTCGACCATAAAGCCTAAGGGCTATTTTTATTTCGAGTTCGAACAAACACTCACTCGATCATAAAGCCTAAGGGTTACATTACTTCGAGTTCGAGCCGATGCTCACGCGCCTATTAAGCCTAAGGGCTACTCTTAATTCGAGTTCGAGCAAACATTGACTCGACTATAAAGCCTAAGGGTTGTTTTCATTTCGAGTTCGAGAAAACACTCATTCGACCATAAAGCCTAAGGGTTGTTTTCATTTCGAGTTCGAGCAAATACTCACTCGACCATAAAGCCTAAGGGCTGTTTTTATTTCGAGTTCGAGCAAACACTCACTCGACCATAAAGACTAAGGGTTGTTTTCATTTCCAGTTCGAGCAAACACTCACTTGATCATAAAGCATAAGGGTTACATTACTTCGAGTTTGAGCAGGTGCTCACTCGACTATTAAGCCTAAGGTTTACTCTTAATTCGAGTTCGAACAAACAATCACTCGACCGTAAAGCCTAAGGGCTATTTTCATTTCGAGTTTGAGCAAACACTCACTCGACCATAAAGTTCTAGGGCTGTTTTGATTTCGAGTTCGAGCAATTACTCACTCGACCATAAAGCTTAAGGGCTATTTTCATTTTGAGTTCGAGCATACACTCACTCGACCATAAAGTCTAAGGGTTGTTTTTATTTTGAGTTCGAACAAACACTCACTCGATCATAAAGCCTAAGGGTTACATTACTTCGAGTTCGAGCAGACGCTCACTCGACTATTAAGCCTAAGGGCTACTCTTAATTCGAGTTCGAGCAAACAATCACTCGACCATAAAGCCTAAGGGCTATTTTCATTTCGTGTTCGATCAAACACTCACTCGACCATAAAGCCCAAGGGCTGTTTTCACTTCGAGTTCGAGCAAATACTCACTCGACCATAAAACCTAAGGGTTGTTTTCATTTCGAGTTCGAGCAAACACTTACTCGACCATAAAGCCTAAGGGCTATTTGTTTCGAGTTCAAAAAAATACTCACTCGATCGTAAAGCCTAAGGGTTACATTACTTTGTGTTTGAGCATACGCTCACTCGACTATTAAGCCTAAGGGCTACTCTTAATTCGAGTTCGAGCAAACAATCACTCGACCATAAAGCCTAAGGGCTGTTTTCATTTCGAGTTTGAGCAAACACTAACTCGACCATAAAGCCCAAGGGCTGTTTTCACTTCGAGTTCGAGCAAACACTCACTCGACCATAAAGCCTAAGGGTTACATTACTTCGAGTTCGAGCAGACGCTCACTCGACTATTAAGCCTAAGGGCTACTCTTAATTCGTGTTTGAGCAAACAATCACTCGACCATAAAGCCTAAGGGTTGTTTTCATTTCGAGTTCGAGAAAACACTCACTCGACCATAAAGCCTAATGGCTGTTTTGATTTTGAATTTAGAGCAAACACTCACTCGACCATAAAGCCTAAGGGCTGTTTTCATTTCGAGTTCGAGCAAACACTCACTCGACTATAAAGCCTAAGGTCTGTTTTCTTTTCCAGCTCGAGCAAACACTCACTCGATCATAATGCCTAAGGGCTACATTACTTCGAGTTCGATCAGATGCTCACTCGACTATTAAGCCTAAGGGCTACTCTTAATGCGAGTTCGGGCAAACGCTCACTCGATTATAAAGACTACACTAGTCTAACTTTGATCAGATTGCCTAAAGCCTCGAACTTATGAACAAAACTTTCATAAGGCATGAATGAAACAAAATTTTCACAAGGCAAAAAATAAAATCAAGACAAGTCGGAAAAGAAAGAGATCTTTATATATATGAGAATATTTACAAGGTCCGATCAGGACCCTACACAAAAAGATCAAAAATAAAAAACCCTAGGGTTCCTGATTTTCTCCGGGGGCAGCTTCTTCTCCATTGAGGTCCTCCCCGCTCTCGGACTCGCTCTTACTCTCGGCATCATCATCATCATCGGAGGAGGCCAACGCTCCAGCATCGGCTTCATGCTCTCTAGCCTTTGTTATTTCATCGGAAAGATCAAAACCTCGAGCGTGGATCTCCTCGAGGGTTTCCCTCTGAGATTAGCATTTGGCGAGTTCAGCAATCCAATATGATCGAGTTCGAACAGTCTCGGCTGCCTCTCTCGCTTGGACTTGAGCGGCTTCAGAGTCAGCCCGGTAGACGGCCACGATCTACTCTGCCTTGATCTTTGCCTTTTCAGCTTCAGACTTGGCATTTGCAAATTCGGAAGCCAATCGGGCCTCGAGTTCCTCTATTTTCTTCGCCTGAATCGAGCTTTTTTCCTTCATGCCTCGAAGCTGACTTTTGGCCGATGACAATTGAGATAAAGCAGTATCTTTTTCTGCATCAAAGTGGTCCATACCTTCTTTCCACCCCAAGGTCTCTGTCTTTATCATGTCGAGCTCCTCACGGAGCTGCCCGATCATCTCGATCTTCTGCTACAGCTGTGAGATTGAAATGTTAGTCGCTGTTCCCGAATCGAGCCCATGAGTTTTTAAGATTTTCATTACTTGCTCCATCAGGTCGGTCTGATCTTGGTGAGCCTTGTCCAATTCGGCTCGGAGGTCCTTGGTCTCCTCTTCTCTTTGCCCACAGAGAAGTCTGAGGGCATTCCTCTCCTACGTGAGCCCTCGAAGGTCGGCCTCATACCGACTCAGCTCAGCTCGAGACCGAGAAAATGCTTCCTGATGAAGTGTTGAGGCCTACACAGAAAGAAGAAAAGAAGTTATACAGGAAGAGAAAAACAAACACAAGGATAATACAAACAAGGGGAGTAAAGGCTTACCCGATTCAAAGATTGCTACGCTTCGTTGAAAAGGCTCGATGCCTCACCCGAGTCCTTTCTCGAGACCTCCAAGTCGCTCAGGTCGGTAGCATCTTCGACCCCAGTAAAATAATCATGGAAGGGATCTTCCTTTCCGTGGCCTCCTTCGATGGAGAGGGTCTTCAAGGCCCGAGCCTCTTGAATCATCTCCTCGGAAAACGAGGGGAGTAGTGAGGAGCCTCCAATTTCTATTGCCCCAAGTGGATCACTTGGGGCCTCTCTATCTCGGGAAGCCTCGAGATCAGTCTCTGCAGTTGTACCCACCGTTGACTCATTATGATGGGAGGCATCCTCGATCCTCGATGGCTCGGGGATTTCGCCCGATTCTCGTTCCGAGACTCCCTCATCTCGAGATGAAATCTCTATAGCCGTCACCGATTCAGTAGCCTTTGGGGCCTCGGTGCTCATTTTCACCCATGCCACCAGCCTGGAGTCGTCTTTTTCCTCTTCTTCGTCTTCATCCCTTAGACACCGAACATAATCTTCGGTCAGAAGGATGATGTTCTTCCTTAGATTACGAGCCACCTTCTTCTTAGGTTCTGGATCCTCGGAGGTCGTGATCTTTTTCCTCTTTTTGTCCTTTTTCAGTTTCGGTGCTGGGATCGAAGTCTTTTTTTCACCAGATAGGGGCCTCATAATAGCATCTTTGCCAAGGCCTGTATGAAAAGAAAATAAGTAAGAGACGCTTTAACAAAATCAACAAAGACGTGAGAAATAGGCTTACCATGTGTTTTAGCCTCCCATCGGCCCTTTGATAAATCACGCCACGAGCGCTCGACATACGTAGAAGTCGAGGCCAGGTCCCGAACCCAGCCCTTGAGGTTAGGGATTGCACCGGGCATCCAAGCAACCGCTACATCACAGAAAAGGATATCGATAAGAAAGAAACAAAGGAACAAAACAATAAATAGGAGCTAACAGTGGGATAGTACTTACGCTTCATATTCCATTTCTCGGGAAATGGCATCTTCTCGGCCGAGATTAGGTCGAAAGTCCTCACTCGAACGAACCGGCTCATCCAACTTCGGTCCTTATCTTCATCTATGCTCGAGAACAGTACTTTGGTAGCACGGCGTTGGAGTTTTATTAACCCACCTTGATAGAAGCGGGGGCTGTATAACCTAATGAGGTGATCGAGGGTAAAAGGCATCCCCTCGACTTTGCTCACGAAAAATCAGAGCAGAATAACGATTCGCCAAAAGGAAGGGTGGATTTGGCCTAGGGTTATTTGATATTGGCAGCAAAAGTCAACGACAACGGGGTCGAGGGGGTCCAACGTGAAGGGGTAAGTGTAAACACTTAAAAACCCTTCCGCATGGGTGGTGATATCTTCTTTGGGAGCCGGGATCATCACTTCTTTGTTCTACCAGTTGCAATCTTTCCTTACATATTTAAGATATCCCTCAGTTATCGAGCATATATACCTCGATATTGGCTCGCATTGTCCGGGAACCGACGAGGCTTTATCGGTCTTAAAATCATATGTGAGAACACACCCCCCGGGAACACACTCCTCAGGTCGTGGCTCCACCGGTGTTTTGTCGCCGGCAGGCTGCGATGAAGAAACGTTTTCTTTGTTGAGGAACAGTTTTTGACATTTTCGCCATTTGGATTTGAAGTTGAAAATAGAGGGAGATGACAAGATTTGGTGTTCTAAGAAGAGATTTGCAGTGAAAATCACAGATTTGCAGATGAAGAACTCAGGAGATGCAAAAAAGAACTTAGAAGATTTGGAGATTGGAGATCTGAAAGTAAAAAATGGTGAAGAGAGGAGCTATTTATAGATTTGGCGATGACGATTCAATATCAGCAATGGCCGACCATCATCTGACACACATTTAATGCCTTGGTAACTGAACCGACGGGACATTTATCACATACGTCATGGTCGGGCTCGATGCGAACGTCAGTATATATCTAGTCATATTGTTTCTCGCCATATTCTTTCCGAGAAATGGGGGGACTATCTGTATACGGTCAAATACAAGTTTGCCCTCCGTGTAATTGGTCGAGATTGGAACATGATGAACCGAGGGTCGTCATTGTAACATCGAGATAAGAAGCAAAGTCAGGTTATCGAGCTTACGGTTCAGGGACCCATCAATATCGAGCTCGAATCAATATCGAGTTATGATATGAAGTAGTGTTATCGAGCTCAAGAGCCAGAGATAGATCAGTACCGAGCCCGAGTCAGTATCGAGATCCAGAGATCGACCAATACCAGGACCGACCAAGATCGAGCTTAGAGACAAAGAGTCGTTGCAGCCGCACTTAGGGAGAGAATCTCGGTGGGAATTAAGGAAAAGCTAATTAATTAATCTATCATGGGATCTCCACTATGTATTTTTTATTATATCCAAAGTAGAATTTTTTCACTATGTTAAGAGTGGGTATCATTTCTGTAAGGGCAGATTGAAGATCCAGAGAAGAAAACATTGATACACTCACATTTTAAAGATTATTACATTGACATATAGTTGAGATTATCCTTTTTTGAGCTTGGACATTGATTCATCTTGCTTGTTTATAAATCATTTTCTACTCAATTTGGTTTGTATTTCATTCCTTTATACAGTCAGTATTCGATATATTTCTACTTATCTTTCCGGTTTGTACTAATTTATACCACATGTCTTTAGAACTGCGTATAAATTCAACTCTATCCGTTTTTCGGGTAAACATATATATATATATATATATATATATATATCAACAACAACAACAACAACAACAACCCAGTAAAATCTCATTAATGGGGTCTGGGGAGGGTAGTATGTACGCAGACCTTACCCCTACCCCGAAGGAGTAGAGAGGCTGTTTCCGAAAGACCCTCGGCTC
>AWOL01S0001307.1:13652-57966 GCA_000715115.1 Nicotiana otophora
CTCTAGGAACCTTGTCGTACGCTTTCTCTAGGTCAATAAACACCATGTGCAGATCCTTCTTCCTCTCTCTGTATAGTTCCACCAACCTTCTAACAAGGTGTATAGCTTCTGTAGTCGAACGACCCGGCATGAACCCGAACTGGTTGTCGGATACAGACACCGTCATCCTCACCCTCGCTTCAACCACCCTCTCCCACACTTTCATGGTATGACTCAGTAATTTGATACCCCTATAATTGTTACAACTCTGGATATCACCTTTGTTCTTATACAATGGAACCACCGTGCTCCACCTCCACTCATCCGGCATCCTCTTCCCCTCAAAAATACTATTAAACAACCTAGTCAACCACTCCAAACCTGCTCGCCCCACACACTTCCAAAATTCCACCGGAATCTCGTCTGGACCGGTCGCTCTGGGTCCACTGGAATAAGTTTATTTTTTTAAATAGAGGGAGTATTTAAGTGGTACTATCAAAGGTTATGGTAGAATGGATGGGATCCCTCCATCCTTAATGACATTTACTTTTTTTAACGGTCTTACGTGGCGTGAATCTAAATTAAACGGGCCTCCGATGTGATCATCAGACAAGAATGGGAAATAAAAAAAAAAGTTAGGCGGTTGTTGGATAACAATATATTGGATTAGTTAGTGTTTGATGGGAGTATTTATATGAGAAAATTGTCATATATTTACTTGAAACTCTTAAGATCAAAAGTCCGATCAGAAAATTGGTTAAGCAAATTGTTCATGTGCTCCTGTTACCTTCAAATTCTGGGTCCGCCTATGATCGACCTCAAAATCTATTGTTACATAATCTAAAATGTGAACTACATCATAATCGTGCATTTGATGTGTCAGACATGTACAAAAATTAGGATTCGTAAAGTTATTATCATATGAATTCTCCAAAGAAAAAAGAATGAAAATTAAAAGGCTGAGATTTATCCTAGAGACTTGTTTGTTATGTAGCTGGAATTCAGTGGGTTCCCATAGAATTGTCATGAGAATGTCCAAAGCCGCAAATGAAAGGGCAACGAATTCCTTATTTTGGCTTTTCATTCTCTTCTAACTTCTCTTCAAAATTCAGTTTATTTTAAGATAAACAGTTGTGGCTATATTTCTTTTTTGGCTCTTGAAAAGGACAATACTTTAACGAGTAACATTATACGGGATTCGCTTTCATGAAAATGCTGCATTTGTACGTTTTCCAAATAAGGGTGAACTATGAAAGAAAAATTGATATTATTTAAGTAAACTTTAATTTCGACAAAAATTGATATTATTAAAGTAAACTTTAATTTCGACATGTATTACTAATTAATGATGCATAAATTGATTTTTAAAAAGAGTCTATAAACGTCAAAATATAAATATTCGACATTACGAAAGTCCTATTTATTGAATCCGATACAATTGAATCCCCTTTTAGAATTGAAAAACAAAATTTGCTCGTAATTACGAATATTTAGACAATAACGAAATTTACTTCTTTTTTTAATACAAAGAATAAAATAAAATATTAAAGGGACGTGCAAACTAAACAAAGTGACATTTAATGTAGTCTTAAGGAAATCGCACTTCTCTTAATGACTTAATTTGTTAGTTAATGATGAAAGAGAATTTGGATTTTCTATACATAAAGGAACTCTCTAGATTAAGAAAGAATTTATTTGGTAATGAATTAGCATCCTTTTAAGTGAGTTGGAGGAGACTTTGTATTGAATGAATGCGTCAAACCATCGACAAATAGATACTCACATGTTAAATAAAATTAGTAAGCCGTGTAATAGGCGATTATTGGCTTAATGGAGAGTATAACTTAGGCCGGTATATTTTTTTATGGCACCAACCGCTTCTCAGGCAGGAAAGGAGTTCAGACTTCCGCTATCCATACCCCAGAGTAGATATCCCATGGTTATCAGACGCCAGGAGTTCTACCAGTTTGGATGGTTCGGCCTATTGTTGCCACACAGCACGGGGACAGGCCCCTGATGTTAGCTGATGAACTAAAGAGGTTGGACAGGTTCACGTAGTTATTTTTCTCTCACTTTAGCGGTGCACCTTCAGAGGATGCCCATAATTTCTTGGACCGTTGCCAATCCGACTCAAGCGAGTGATAGAAGACGTGGCAAGAGAGCGATTTCGACTCGCGAACGATCAGCAAGTGAAGGATCGATCCTTTTGCGCCAATACTATTGCGAGACTGGTATAAGATTCGCGCAGTCCGGTGACACTTGAGTCAGCCCCTCGATCAAAGCCTTCCTACCTATGCGACACTCAATCAAGTCAATAAATACAACGGAAAAGGGCCAAAAATGACCTTAAACTATTTGAAATAGCTCAAAAATGCTCTCCATTTATTTTTGGTACCAAAAATATCCCTGCCGTCTATGTTGTGGACCGTCCTTAAACTGTTAGTCTTGCCATTAAAGGTGACATGACAGTATAACTGGGTTAGATTTGCTTACATGGCCATCCACCTAAGCAATCCAGCATGGCAAAATTATTTTTTCGAAAAAAATATATTTTCGGAAATTTTTATTAAAATACAAAATCAACACTTATTCCGAAAAAAGTAAAAAAAAATTCAAAAAAATTATTTATTTCGGAAATTTTTATTAAATATAAAATCAACACTTATTCCGAAAAAAGTAAAAAATTTCCGAAAAAATTATTTATTTCGGATATTTTTATTAAAATACAAAATCAACTCTTATTCCGAAAAAAAAGTAAAAAATTTCCAGAAAAGTTGTGATGTTTTAAGATTTTCCCCACGCAAAATATTGAGAGCGTAGGTTTTAAAGCTTCTTGAGGTAGTACGGTAGAAAACCTCCGGATGTAAAGAGCAAATGTTCTACTGGTGTTGACTGTAGTGCTTATTCCGAAAGTAAACAATTCCGGAAAAATAACACCCAAATATTTATTTTTTTGGAATTTTTTTACTTTTTTCGGATTAAGTGTTGATTTTGTATTTTAATAAAAAATTCTGAAATAAATAATTTTTCTGGAAATTTTTTACTTTTTTCGGAATAAGTGTGGATTTTGTATTTTAATAAAAATTTCCGAAATAAATAATTTTTCTGGATTTTTTTTACTTTTTTCATAATAAGTGTTGATTTTGTATTTTAATAAAAAAATTCGAAATATATATTTTTTTCGGAAATTTTTTACTTTTTTCGGAATAAGTGTTGATTTTGTATTTAATAAAAATTTCCGAAATAAATAATTTTTCTGGAAATTTTTTACTTTTTTCTGAATAAGTGTTGATTTTGTATTTTAATAAAAAATTTCGAAAAAATATTTTTTCCGAAAAAATAATTTTGCCATGCTGGATTGCTTATGTGGATGGCCATGAAACAAATCTAACCCAGTTGGACCGTCATGTCACCTTCAATGATAAGACCAACGGTTTAAGAGTATTTGTAGTTCAAAATATAGACGACACGAATATTTTTGGTACCAAAAATAAAATGAGAGCATTTTTAAACTATTTCAAATAGTTTAAGGACATTTTTGATCCTTTTCCGTAAATACAAATATATGCTTAAGGGAAAAGCATCTCAATTTTCAAAACAATATTGTATTTAAACCTAAGTTATATTATAAGTGAACCTATCATCTACGTCATCGTCTTTAACACTGTGAATTAGCATCAGCATTTTGACTTTTGTGTTTACTTTTTAGAGAATTAATCTTAGGTTCCATTTTAAAGAACAATGTGCATATTTGAAATTAGATAAGTCAATTTTGAAAAACAGTTTTATTTGAACAAGTCTCATTAAAGTTTGAGAATGAATATAGTAAAACCGACCAAACAATTTTATATTTTCTGTTACATATTTTAAAATAAATATTAAAAAGAAAGAAAAGAAAAAAAAAAACAAAATACAAGTGGTCATGAGGCTGGTTTGATTGGACCATGTTCAACTTAAAATTACTTTCCAAAGCCAACTTGGAAACATTATTGTTTCTCAAAACAGCCAATCAACGCATTTTCCTACAAATCCTCTCTCTCATTCCTGCTTTTGCGTATATAAATAGTTGTACAAATTGCACTTTCAAATCTAGTGTCAGCTCAACTTTTTCCTAGTTGTTACAGAGGAAAAAAAAAAGCTTTACATCTTTCTCAGAGAAAGTCAAGTTTCTGAATCTTGAAAAGCCAAAATTTGGAGCTTTTGAACACCAACGTGTAAACCCATAATTACTCCTTTTCTGACATTCATATCTCTTGAATCTTCTTGATTTTCTACTAGAAATGTCTGTATATTTCCTTATATAGAAAGTGTTGTGTTTTGTATATGTCTTTTTCTCTTTTTGTGTGTCTGCGGACCTAAAATTTTAAGTTTATGGGATTGTAATTCTAAGTATTTTAATTTATTGAGTTCTAAATTATTAAATTGTAAATAATCCATGAATTGTTCAAAGATAGTTTTAATCAAAGTTACTGGTTCGGCGAACCCGTTGGCAGAGCTCCGCCCCTGTGTCTGTGTGTGAGAGAGGGAGAACTCCATAATTCTCGAATCTGCAAATTCGGATCTGAATTTGCAACTTTCCTCTAAAAAGTTGAAAGTTTTCAATATCTTTCATCTGTCACCAATCCATTACTTTTTACATTAAATATAGTTGTTATATTTTCTCCTTGTTTGGTTTCTCAATTTCAACCCAATTTCAAATCTGGTTTCTGATTCTGAGTTATCACTCATTTTCTCTTTTTTTTTTCTTTTTTTTTAATAATTATGTGTTTACATATTGGTCTTATATTTATTCATGGCAAGTGTGCGATTTTGCACATTGCATGTATTATATGTATGTATGTAGAAATAGCAAACTGGAACTAATTAATTGGATTTTCTGATTTCATTTATTTATGTTACATTTTGCTATGTAGGTTTTTGTGGGGATTTAAATAAAAGATGAAGAATTCTATATCAGAACAGAGTTTTTACATAGAGAGTGAGGAAGAGGATGATGAACAGGAGAAGCATGAGAATGAAGAAGAAGGGAATGAATCTGATTTTTCCAATTACTCGAATGAAAATGATGACGAAAATAATCGCCAGCAGAGCAAACCTAATTCCTTAACCTCTGCTTGGCCTCAGAGTTACAGGTATTTATATATATTCACCTTTTCATTGAATTGTTTGAATTTCATTAGAATTAACTTCATAAGCACATTGTTAGATTTCGGTTTAGTATGCGAGTTAATGTTGATGTAAGCCTGTGAATTAAGGTCCTAAATTGTAATAATTTTTGTAGGCAATCTATGGATATGTTCAGTAATGTACCATCTCCAAGTCTTAACTTTTTGGGAACGCCTTCATTATCTCGTCTAGGGAGCTCATTCTTGGGCTCGTCACTCATAAGAAGACACACTCCTGAGATATTGCCCTATCTTCAGAAGCCTCTGATACCGTCAGCAGAAGAAGAAAAAGTAGCTCACCGACGTAGTTCTCATGGTTTGCTGCCTCCCATACACCCCAGGAAGTCTTCTATGAAGAAAATTCCTGAACCCTCCAAGGATGCACATGGACTTACCATGTCTCGCCAAAGCTCCTACGGCCAAGCTGTGGTAAATGGTAAGTTCTCCAATATATACGTACTTTCATGTGGAAGTTTCGGTTTTCACTCAATCTTTCTAGGATCGGGTCTTATATTAGGGGTCTAGGAGTGGTATTACTTCTCAATCCAATTTATTCTGCCTTTTCCTTCTTTGGTTGATTTCATACAGGCATGAATGTTCTCTGTGGGGTAGGAATCCTTTCTACTCCTTATGCTATGAAGGAAGGTGGATGGTCTGGACTTTCAATATTATTCATTTTTGGTGTGCTTTCTTTCTATACTGGCATTCTCCTGAGATCCTGCTTGGATAGCCAACCTGGGCTCGAAACGTACCCTGACATTGGTCAGGCTGCCTTTGGTACACCCGGACGTATTTTTATATCAGTAAGTTCCATTACTTTAACTTGTCTTTCATTCTGAAGGAACATTTCTGGTGGCAAGTTCTGACTGTATTCTGCATCTAGGTCGTTTGATAGATTTAGAGATGTTTCCACATCATTACGTTCCAGTAACTGTAGAAACTACTCTTTGAAGGGAAATATGATCTTCATTTGCTAAATAGCCGTGTAGTATTATTGACTAGAGTAGAAACATGTTGCTTATATAAATACTGAGATTAGATATTCCTATTGTATTATTTTGGCTAAATAACTTATGTCTTATATACGTTTAACATTTCTGGTTCCTCATACTGACTCTTTTTTATATTGTTGTATTTTCGTGGATGCAGATAATCTTATATGTGGAATTATACGTAAGTTCTTCTAACCTAAAAATTGGTCCTTTTTGTTTTTCCTAACAAACAGTATGAGTTACACTTTTAATATCTAAGTGTCTTGCCACCATCTTGATATATGCTTCATTTACAAATTATTTGGTATTTACGCTTTCTTATTCTAATCTTTTTATCCTTCACTCGCAGTTCTCTTGCATTGAATACATAATCTTGGAGGGCGATAACTTGTCTGCTATATTTCCAAATGCCCATTTAAGTCTGGGCGGCTTTGAGTTAGATGCTCGCCATCTTTTTGTTTTCATAGCAACCCTGGCTGTTCTTCCTACTGTTTGGCTGCGGGACCTCAGCATCCTAAGTTATATCTCAGGTGAGTGACTAACTTCCTACAACAGGAGACAGCTTCATCACTGAACTGCCAAAATTATAAGCTGATACAATTGTTAGACGACGATACATGAAACAGTGATACCATAGTCCTACAAGAAAATGCAGATATGTGGGTACTTGGTGTGCATGTATATAAATTTCTTGTACTCCTGAAAAAGAAGTTCACAGAATTCTTGGAAACCATTGTCGCTTAAGTTTTTACATGCTTTTTTTTTTTTTAAGTGTTAACCACGATTCTGAAATAAATGACTGTAATTTTCAGTTGGAGGAGTTGTTGCTTCTGTTTTGGTGGTCCTTTGCTTGTACTGGGCTGGCTTGGTGGATCATGTAGGCTTTGAAAGCAAAGGGACTGTCCTTAACCTATCTACTCTTCCTGTTGCTATTGGACTTTATGGATTTTGTTACTCTGGGCATGCGGTCTTTCCCAATATATATACATCCCTGGCTGATCGTAGTCAATTTCCTGCAGTCCTCTTGACCTGGTAATTGTTTCTCCAGATTCTTAGAAAATGATGCTGTGTATCCCTGGAGTTTGTTTTTATATCCTGTTTTTCCTTATAATTTTGCAAACTTTGGTTTAATTCGGATGCAGTTTTGCTATGGTGACTCTGTTGTATGGTGGAACAGCTGTGATGGGATACCTAATGTTTGGGGACTCAGCTGATTCCCAGTTTACTCTAAATTTGCCCAAAGGTTTAATAGCTTCTAAGGTTGCTGTGTGGACAACTGTAAGTAAAACTAACCTTCTGATCGAGATTACTACTACCGTTTGAAGATGATGTAATTATAACTTGTCTCCTTCTTTTGCAGGTCGTTAATCCTTTCACAAAATATCCTTTACTGAATCCATGATGGTTACATTTATCACCATTTTGGTCCTCAGCAAGTATCTCATGCCTAGCTCTTGCATTAGTCTAAGTCATCAGCTAGAATTTAATTAAGGCGCTTCTTGTCAGAAGATTCTGTTCTTTGTATTCTGTCTGATTTAGCATGCAATTGTTCTAACAGCCAGAATTTCTTGTGATTGAAAAAGGAAAGAAAAATTTCTTCCTTAATTTGAAACACATATGCTTTAACCTTGTCTCCTGTGGCAATGAGTTTGGAGGAATTGTTGCCGTCAAAGCACGCCAAATCTCACGTGTACCCAATCCTCATTAGAACTGCATTGGCATTCTCCACATTAGTGGTTGGTCTTTCTATTCCCTTTTTTGGTGAGTTTTCCTGCTATAACTCCACTATCGTTCTGAGCAATTTGCCTTTGATCCCATTAACCCCTCAGAGCAGTAAATCGCTGATGCAACTAATCCACTGAGTGGTCCTGCTATAACTTATGGTTATTGCATGCTTCAGACGGTTTCATTTCCAACTAGATGTCTCCTTCTCTTTGTAGCATTACGTACATTAAGCATTAGTATTTGTCCTGCAGGTTTGGTGATGGCATTGATTGGATCTTTACTTACAATGCTAGTGGTGAGTCCTTCTATGCCTTATCTTAAGTTTGTTTTCTGTTGCTATTTATCAATCATAAATTTGTACTAATGGAAGCTCTAATTCCAGACTCTGATACTACCTTGTGTTTGCTTCCTGAGAATCTTGAAGGGAAAAACAAGTCGCCTTCAGGTATAGAGAAGTTTCGGCACTCACTTTTATCTGATTGCATCTGGATATATAATGAAGCCCATATCCCCTGCTCTTTTCTCGTTTTTAGTTGTTAGTCGCCCAAATGGATCAGAAGCCTCTTTGTGTTATAGTCCTTCAATTACTTTTTATGACAACTCGACTACCTAATTATACTTCATATTTAGCTTATTATTAAGATGTTTTATTGATCATCAGAATAATTAAACATCTTAGGCCTAAAACAAAGACATTGTGACAATGTGCACCGTACTGTAAGACGTCATGAGAAGTTGGGAATTTATTAGTATCTTAACTACTTAACCAGGCTGCTAGTAGTATTCAGTATTCACTTGTAATGGAACTTCTTCTCTTATCGTTTTCTATGCAGGTTTCAGTATGTGTCCTTATTATCACAGTAGGTACTATATCAGCAGTTATCGGATCCTATTCAGCTGTCTCCAATATCATCCAGAGTTTGAGCTGAATTTTGGTAATACTGACGATGGCACTAGATGATTTTGAGCTTAGACTACACTAGTTTCTAATTATAAGGACTACACAAGTTTCCATTTTCTTGGAAGAGAATACATAGTCCATTTTCGGGCTTGTGATTTTGATGATGATTCTTTTTTTTTCTTTGTTTTTATATCTGCAGTCCATTGTTTTTAGAGAACAAATGCACTTCCATTTGATTGCAAGTTTTCTTTCCTAGACTTCCCAGATTATTATGTAGAGGGGATGTATCCAATTTTAGTTCAAAGTTATATTGCAAAACATATTTCTCCATTCAAAGCCTTTCTTTCATTTTGTTCTTACATGCTAATTCAGTCTTGGAATCTTCTTCTGAATATGTTAGGAAGAGATATTCTGGTAGAAAGGGTTTTGAACCTCAGAATAGGATAGGTAATATGTAACTAAACCACAAGAATGGATGTTGCAGTGCAAACAACTTTAAGAGGCAGTCCAAGGCTTGGGTTGACAAAGTTGTTCACTTGCCTCCACCATATATGAATAAACATGATTTCGCCGTGATTGAATTGGTGCAATAACCAACCCTGACTTTCTTTCGGATCCACAAAATTCAAAACAGAAAGTCAACATACCTTTTGATTTGGCTTCAATTATCTCCATCAACAAGGACAACACCTCTCTACTTTACTCTAACTCTTTCAAGGGCTCTACTGTATACACCTCTCTACCTTACCCCAACCCTTTCAAGGGCAGTACCTCAGGGCTGGTTATTGCACCTGTGCGATCACAACGAGATCACAACGCAACATATAAGGTTATTGCACCAGCGCGAGCATAACAAGATAACCGACTTTCCAAACCATATATTGGTTTTAAAATTTTATTTAATATGTATAAATTACAAAAATTTAGAACCTCGTAACTCCATAGAGATAGAATCCATAACCTATGCTACAAACTTGGATCCGCCATTACTTCCAAGCCTTTGATGCAGAATCTATAGCAGCAACCTCACTGAGAACACTGTCTGTAATGTTCATTAAATCGCACCCAAGTCCCTCTCTTTCATGTCTGTTGACGAGCACAAAACACGACACGAAATTGATGCTCGCTAGCGAAAGATAGCATAGTTTGATTATCGTCTTCACATGGATTGGATTTAAACAATGTTCTAAGTAATTTCTGGCTTAAACGCTATTCAGGATGATTAACACTTTGATTGGAATGATTATGAACTAAAATTAATAATTAAAACTAAAGCAATTAACAATTGATCACGAAAAAATAAGAGTTGAGCAACACAGAAATAATCAATGGGAGAAATAAGGGTCACGACAGGATAGGTGCAAGATAGCTATTCGGGATTTAAGTCTAGTTAAATTCACTTCTAATATTCTAATGATTCTCACGAATTCACTCGACGATTAGTTCAATCCTATAGTCAAGACTCCTCTTTCGATTAAATCTTAATTCTACGAGGTAAACTAATATAAAGCACTGTGAAGGTATACAAGAACACGTTAATGGACTAGTCTTTAGGAAAACGTCTCTCGAATATTCTCCTAACTTGGTTTAGTCAACAATTCAAAAAGCTCTTTCGATTACTAAGAAGAATTGATAAATTAAACCAAACAATAATGCAAAGACAGGTGAATGAAATTGCAATCAATTCAAATCTCCATAAGCAAATTCATGCAAAGAACTAGAGTAAATCTACAAATATCAATTTAAATACTATATCCGTCAAATCCTAAAGTAAACTACTCCATAATCATAGAGAAAGTCATCACAAATAGAGTTAAAGAATAAGAAAACATAAATTCAATCCAAACTCGGGTGTTGAGTTGAGGAAATAATAATGAATCCTTGTGCCTTAGAGTCTCCAATGCTTTCCCAATCTTCTGTAGGTCAAAAACAAGTCCTCCCAAAATCGTATTTTTGGTGTATTTATACCATGTAGAAGTGAGTTCGAACCGAACTGCCCTTTCCAAGCCGAAGTAGGAAAATACTCCGACGAAAGTGCACAAACGTGGCGTGCCGCGCTAGTGGGGATCTTCAGAGAGCTTGTTCTGACAGAAATAGTTCAATTGTCGCGCCGCGCCTCACGACGCCCCATGCGGCGCGGTAGTACAAATTTCTCAGAGTAAATTTTTTTCTCACTTTAGTAAGTGCAAATCACCATCATTTAAGTGCAAACACGGGTAAAGTACAGTAATTAGAGTGTAAAATAAGGCTAAAATACGAATTTCTAGCCTACCATCAACTGTCTTTTCTGACTCAATTCCCTCTCTTTCATGTCTATCTTTTGGTGTGAGTCCTAAATACAACATGCTAAATCAATTCTAAAAGATGTATCAAATTGGATTCGAACTCGCATCTCTTGAGAATAAAATATGGCTCTTCACCCTTGGCACCTTACACTCTCTCGTTACTTTGGGGAGTCTGAAACCAAAGTGTTATTTTTTTGGACTCAAAGCACAAAAATAGGAGGAAAAAATATGTGACCATTTTATGTATAGCGCATGGATTGAATACGCTATACCTTAACAACACATTTGTCCGTTAAGGTATAACACATGCAATCCATGCGCTATACTTCTCAATTGACTGACCCACAATAATTGATGGGTATAGCGCATAGCGTTATTGCGCTATACATATAGCACATTTAATTAATGTTCTATACCCTCCAATTATTGTACCTTTCGCACAACCTTTTTGCTTATTTAAGGAGCTTCATTCTTTTTTCAAAAATCCATTCTGAAAAATTCAGTCTTCTGCATCCTTTTTATTTTCCTTTACTCATTCCGAAATATTTGTTTACTTAATTTTTTTTGCATTTTGCCATAATATCTGAAGAGCGAAAAATTAGGATTTCATTATATTTGGGGGGGGAAGGGTGAGGTTATCGTGGAGAATAACTCGGTATACTATAGTTGTTCTCCATAATATATTGTTAAATTGCCACTTACATTGAAGTACGATAAATTGGTAACGTTGATATGTAAAAGAATGAGTGTGAAAAAATGTTCGATTAATATTTAATTAACCGGAAGATATCCATATTCTCTTACTCCGTAAAGGATTGCTTGTTATGTTAAGTTTAACATCGAAGACGATGAGACTTTGAAAGATTTTTTGAGGACTCCGGATGAACACCGGGAACTTTTTGTGATAAAGATGCTGGAAATGTACGTCAAGTCTGAAGACGTTCGCAGTATTGAGGTTCCGCAAAATAAGGATAACCCTTAATCATTGGGTGGTATTTTTTATGTATCATATTCGTACTAACACTCATATATTCCAAAGAGGGTACCGGCCCGATATGAATTTTACAAGTTATGAACCAACCAATATTTGAAATATGCCCAATTTTGGTGTTTTGGATCATAGTGGTCCATCCGGGAGTCATCAGCAACTCGATAATGTGCATCATGAGATATCAACAGATTATGAATTGTAAGTTCAGAGATAAAGTTAATATATAATATTGGGATGAATTTGAGAAACTCATTATTTTGTTAGTTGTGCAGTGAAAACGAGCAACTTGAAGGTCATGTCCTTACTCAGTTTCCCGAAGACGATATATTTAATCAGGATCTAGCCGATGCACAGAGTCAGGAAGATGATAGTGATTATGACAACAATGCTGATGAGTATGGAGATGATACACCCTTCCCTAATGAGGGCGACGATGATGAGGAAACGCACTTTGCTGATGAGAATGAGAATGAGTAACCTGATTTGCCAAGGGAGCATGATGCCACCAATGAGCATGCTCCATATATGCAGACTCAACCTCCCATTAGACCCAGAGTGTACGAGTCCCATGTGCCCTTTCATACAAGGGTGATTCCCTACCTTGATCACTTGCCCAGTATGCCGGATGTGGATGCCCTCACAAGGAATCTTGATGACATTCAGACAGCAATGTATGATGAATCTAGACCAACAGTGCTGTCAAAGAATATGTTTTTTACTGATAAAGCACGCCTTAGCAGGGCAGCATAAAAGAGTGTCGTGAGATCGAGGTTCATGAGTCATCTCCAGAAGTATATAAGGTTATTTATCGTAGATAGTTTCAAGGTTATAGATGGATGTTGCGTGCGAGAAAGTTGAAAACAAATATGTGGATTGTGGAAAAATACATTGGCACCCACACTTGGGAATTGGATACATTCAGTGGGAATCATTTTAACTTGAATGTTGACTTGATTTCTCTTGTCTTGATTCCACACATTGAATCGTCCATAAGGTACAAGATTAAAGAGTATATAACATTTGTCGACCAGGTATATAGTTGTATCATTACCAAAAGAAAGGTATTTCTCGGGCGTAAACGTGCGTTTGAGATTGTTTATGCTAACTGGGATAAGTCATTTGTCGTTCTACCCAGGTACATGGCTGCTTTGCAACACTTTAACCCGGGACTGTTGTTGAATAGAAGTTTGAGCATAGTTCGGGAATACCAGAATTCATATTTAGATGTGTGTTCTGGGCATTTAAACCAGACATTAATGGTTTTGTGCATTATCAGCGGTAATCTCTTTAGACGGCACTCATGTCTATGGAAAGTATGATATTAAGATATTGATCGTCATTGCAATAGATGCTAATGGAAGCATATTTTCCCTTGCATTTTCTTTTTGTGCCAATGAAAGTCAAGAGACTTGGACATAATTTTTGAACCACTTGAAGGAGCACGTTGTCAGACATCGTTTAGGTATTTGTCTAATATCTAATCGGCATGGTGGGATTTTAAGTTATGTACATACTTTGGATGCATGGCAGGAACCGTATGCCTACCACCGTTATTGTGTTAGGGACTTGAAGGCCAACTTCCAGCGGGCTCATTCGAACAAGAGCTTACATGGTTTAATATGGATAGCTATAACAGATCATAAAGAGTGTAAATTCAGGAGGCGAATGAAATTGATTAGGCAGGAAGACCCAGAAGCTTATCGTTGGTTGATGCGACATGAGCTTGATAAGTGAACTTTGCATAAGGATGATGGTAGAATATGGGGAATTTTAACTACAAATGTGTCAGAGCCTTTCAACGTGTTGTTGAAGTCTGCTTGTGGATTGTCTGTCACTGCCATGGTGTGGATATCATTCAAGCAGATGGCAGAGAGGTTTGTTAAAAGATACTGGAGTGCATTGTCCTTGTTGGAAAGGGGTGTTCAATTTATGCCACAGTTGATGAAACGATTTGAGAAATATAGGAAGCGAGCACAGTGGCATACATTTTTGCAGTATTGCAACGAGCGAAATATTTTTGAAGTTCGTACTGGTCTGCATCAAACCGCGATAATAATACCCATACCACCAATGGATCCAGAAGATTATGTTCGTATGGGAAATGGTCGATCTATCACGTGCCATGCTTACATGCCATGAAGTGATTTCAACATGCAAGTTTTGTGATGACGAGGTACGTTGATAAAGAATATAGTATTGCTGCATACGTAAACACCTATAGTGGCCACTTCTAATCAGTGGGTGCTGAGTATTATTGGCCGCCAGAACCATTTAAAATGGTGTGTAATAAGGATTATGTGCGTCACCGGCAAGTGCAAAACAGAATGTGGATAAGGAACCAAATAGATGTTGGTGATATCGTTTATGCGTGTAAATGTGGTATATGTTCCCAAACAGGACGCAATCGCCGTAATTATACTTCACTTAGTTTGGAAAGCGATGGTAATTCAGTTCCTGGTGGTAGTTCATCCAATGTGCCCAATTTTCAAGGATAAACTTAGTATTTTATTGCAGTATTTTTGTTGTACTAATGTCTGTAATGGTAATGTTTAGAATATTTATGAAATAAAATTAAGTTTCCAATAGGCTTAAATCTAATTGACATTTAGCATTGAAGATTCAATACAACAATTATAAATAACTTCAACAAATAAATAACGATTTTTATTCTCCATTATTGTCACTATCTGGCACTATTTCATTATCATTGTCTTCATCTTCTTTGTCAACATCTTGTACGCATTCGTACGGACCGAGGGTATCATATTCTAGGCCCCAGTTGATACACATTTCTCGTATTTCATCGATAATCAATAAGACCACTTTCTTGATTTCTACTACAATATCGGACTCCTACGTCTAACGTCTGCGGTAGAAACATAGGTAGTCCCTTCCACTCAACAACTGTTGGAAATATAGGATAATCAATGTCTCTATGTAATTTTTTATTTTCTAATAAATCCCAATACTTATCCTCCGTTTCTTGCAGGTAGTTAAGATCATCCAGTGCATGATGAACGGCTAGTGCCTTTCATCTCTAAAATTTCCTTCTTCAAATGTCGAATCACTTGTGGTTCATCTTTGCGTGTGTTTGTTTGAAATATTGCAGACAGTGATTATGGCACAACTAGCCCATGACAATGGCATAATACTTCATAATCACACCTTTTTTAGTAAAGGGGAACCCATTATAGTTTTTAACCCCAATTTCGCATACCATCAGGCTTTGTAGAGTGTGCATCCCCCTCAATAATATGCCCTGCAACTTTGAGATCAGTGTGTATATTGATAGGTTTATTTTCCAAGGGACGTAGAACACCATACCACTTGTAATCCACCAAATCAGTATAGCAACCTAGCATGTGTTTTTTAAGGTAGGGATCGATTGTGTTATGACGTGTTCCGTGTGAATCTGTTGAACTATCTTCACCTTTTTGCCTCTTCTTAAACTACTTATTAAATATTAGTGGAATTTCTGAAATGGATGTTGGAATGGTTCTTGAAATGGTTCTTTAATACTGGAATGTTAGTTCAACTTAAAAAGAACTAAACTACACGAACTTGTATGTTAAACGTAGCACATCAACAATATGCGTTATGTGCATTGTCATGTCGACCTGAAAAAGCTGTCGACCTGAAAAATTTGCACCGACTTGTACCATAAAGAATCATTAGCATGTTAGACATAGCACATCAACAATATGCATTATGTGTATTGTTTATGTCGACCTAAAAAATTATCGACTTGAAAAAGCTGCGTCGACTTGTAACGTAAAGAATCGTTAGCACGCGAAACATAGCGCATCAACAATATGCATTATGTGTATTGTCATGTCGACCTGAAAAAGCTGCACCGACTTGTAAGAATCGTTAGCACGCGAAACATAGTGCATCAACAATATGCATTATGTGTATTGTCATGTTGACCTGAAAAAGATGCACCGACTTGTACCATAAAGAATCGTTAGCACGCAAAACATAACGCATCAACAATATGCGTTATGTAAGCTAAAATCACTCATAGATGCCTATAAAACCCCCGCGCATTTTGCATTATTATTTGCGACGCAACCAAACGAAGAAAACAACTTTCCATAAATTTTTCAAGTTCGAGCATTACGACATGTCTGGACTCAATGACGTACCTAGGTGTTACTATGGCACACGTGTGATTTTGAATCCATGTTAGTCAAATTGCAATATAGGTCGTATACGTTGGATGTGTAAACAAGTTGTAAGTTATTATTATTGAAAGTTATGATGGTTAATAGATTATTTATAACATGTTAATTAATAGTCTTTTTTTGTCATCCCCATTTGTAGGACGAAAATCAATGTGGTTTTGAAGAATGATATGATGAACCCATTAACAACAAATACTACAAATCATGTTTGCTAAATATTTGGAATCTGACCGGTGAGTACGAACTTCGGATCTTGAAACTCTAAGAACAACTTGCGACAGTGAAGGAGAAACTGAAAGAGGCAGAAGAAGAAAATAATCAGTTGGAAGAAAAATTTCAGTGGTTGAAGCATAGAATAATGTGCGATAATGACTAAACAAACACATGGATACGTTAAGTGTAGTTTTTTATTTTTATGTTGTACGTGCCATGTATTATCTGTAATTTTTAACGAATTTAAATTTATGTTAATCTGTCTTATTTTTTTGTGTTCTAGTTTTAAACTAATAAATAACCCAAAAATTAAAACCACATGCATAAATCATGGAAAACATCAATAATTTTACTATTAGATATTTAATGTCATATATACAATTCAAAATACACATCAATGAGTCTCACATCCTGTATACTTTAAAGCATTGGCTGGCCTGAGGCGCATACCATACCGCTCGGCTATGCTATCAGGATCATCCTCATCACGTCACCTCTTTATCGGAGGATGCGTTGCAGCATGATCGTCAGTAAGGCTGGCAGGCTCAGTAGAAGCGGTCGTTGGGCCATCAGTAACCTACAAAATAATAAGTTATTTTAGTACATGAAATATAGAATACTAACGTACGTGTTAGCAAACAAATTTAATGGTCAAACCATGGTCTCAGCGGGCTCATGAATAAGATCATCTATCTCCGGCAAGCGAGTATAGCACAATGTGGCCTCTATGACGGGTGATGACAAAATCTTTAAAGAAATATAAATAATTTAGATATTACTGACTAATCTATAAGGTAAAAACAAATTGAAGTAGTAATAATACAAACAAACTTGCGCCTGAGTAGCCACACAATGCTCTGTGGGAACTCCGAGGTGCACTGTAGTAGATGAAGGTTGTGACGTCTTGACCCGATGTGATGTCTCCCTATCTGTGCCTGAAATATCCTCAGCAGTCATCGATGATGAGCCATAACTCAGACATCGCCCACTATGCACCTCTCATATCGGACAATCCTCAGCAACCCTCGATGGATCTGGATGACCAGGAAAATACCGATCCCAATCATACTGCGTAATGGCGGTGCCCGCGATAAACACTAGAGCTGACGGGGTCAACTATGAAGTCCCTGGTGACAGCTGAAGGTTGAATGATGGCATATCATGACGAGTATCGTGTGACTCAGGGTAGTCACCTGGCTGATCATCCCCAATATCCTCCACGGGTGCCTCAACGCCCCCTTGATAGGGACCTCGTCCTCTTGGACCACCACGACCACGTAGGCCACCTCTTCCTCTCTGGCCACGCCTGTCACCTCTACCACGTGCTAAGGCCATGGCCCATGATGGTACTCCTAAGGCGGAACATACGCAGCCTCGTAACCTAACCGTGCGCCCTCTCGAACACCTATCAATGTGTCAGCAGCAAGATCAGCAACCCGACAACCAAACCTGTGCACAACTGTCGCTCCGTTACCTGCATGTTGTAGCATCTCCAGTCCCAACTAGTAGAACTGGTGTAAGCTAATAGCCTGCTTAGCATATAACATATTAATTAAGGAAGGATGTTAAAGTAATGTAACATGATAAGTAAGTATATAAAATAACATACCAGTGCCTCATGCCTCCCGATGTATGGAACGTATCGACCACCAGTGTGATGAACCCATGTACTCATGCTCCCCGTCCAAACGGTCATGTGGAGGGTATGGAGGAATCAGGCCATATCTATGATACCAATCCTCTATCTGGGCCTCCAGCCAGGCCAAGTATGTATGGTCGACCTTGCAGCAATCATCCCGCTCTTAATGTGTCATGTGCCAAATGAGCGAAATAAGTATAAGTTGGCGTCGACCAAACTGTCGAAGGACTCGCTTGGTGGCATGTTGCTCGACTATATCGAGACATATAAGTGGGACTGAAGACATCCACATAGCTCGACCACGGGAGCAATAATCTGGCAATTCGGCAATGAGATCATCGTTGTATGGCCTCCATATGAACTATTTATTAAACACAAGAATCGTGAGTAAACGCAAGACAGATCAAGCATTATCAAACAAACTTAGTCATATATGTACATGATCGTCTTCAAGTAAATCCAACAGATCCCTGTAATAAGGGAGATGATGTTGAGCCTCGACCTCACGGGTGCGGCCTCGCCTATCAACCCACCTCCTAGCAAGTGGTAGAAACGGTGGAGGTGATGCATATGGAGCTATCGATAAGAGAGGTGGCTGGATCTGCAGGAACCGATCCTAGGCCCAAACCAAATATTGATTGTGAACGTAAAATTTTAGTCATTTTGTACTATCTCTGTTATAATTATGAAAATAATTGATAATGTTATCACCTGCAGCAGCAGAATAAAACCGGCGATGTCTCTCATGGTGCTCATGGACGACTGGCACATCTGCCTATAAAGTTAGGCTAGAACAGCTCCACCCCATCTGTAATTAGGTAACTCATCTAGCCGCTCCAGATGATGCAGAAATCGCAAGCTAATTAGGTTTCCCGAAGTGTTTGGGAACAGAATATGACCAAACATCATCAGCAGGAACAACCTCATTTGCCGCTCGATAGCCTATTTCGGTGAGTCATCAGTAATCTCTGCGTGCAGCGCCACCAGATGATGCCTAACGGGTGACAACTGCAATCGACTGGCACCACTCAAAGCAGTCGGCTCCGCAGGCTGGAAACCGGTGAGCCTCTGCAACATATGTAGATAGTCCTCTCTCGTATACTTCGTAAGAGCCTGCGAGTAGCTGACATCCATACCATCAACGAGCAACCCGAATAGAACCTCCACGTCCTCTAGCGTGATGGTAGCTTCGCCGATAGGTAGATGAAATATGTGTGTCTCCGGTCGCCACCGCTCTATCATAGCCGTGATCAGGGGCCAGTCGAACTACAACCGGACGATCTCTATAATCTAGTAAAACCCCGTCCTCTCAAGGCGTTTAACTATACGAGGATGAAGTGGGTGGTCCCTAATGAACTCCCAAAGATCGTCTATATGTCTGGGGTGGAAGGTATGGGACAACAACTGTCCATCCCAAATGTGTGAAGACCTATGGCCACCCTGGAGTAACAGTAGCTCTCGAACAGTAAGTCCAGGATGCACAGGGGGAAGCTCAATGACGATATTTGTAAATTGAACAATATTAATTAAAGTATTTTTTTCTTTAATTGTTTAACATCTTTAATATATTGCGATATTTTTTATATTAATATTTAATCAATAAATTTTTTATATTATTAATTAGGTTGATAAATTTTCTATATTAATATTTTATATGTTAGTTTCTTGTATTTTTTGACTAAAATTCAGCAGGGTTTTGTTTGAACTGACATCTTTTTTTTCAGATATTTTGGGATTATAAGAAAATTAAATATTTAATTTTCATAACTAACCAAGATATATTTAATAATTATTCATATAAAAATACTTAGGTTGATAGATTTTCTATATTAATATTTTATATGTTAGTTTCTTACATTGTTTGACTAAATTTCAATATGGTTTTGTTTGAACTGTCGTCTTTTTTAGATATTTTTGGGTTATAAGAAAATTAAATATTTAATTTTCATAAATAATCAAGATTTATTTAATAATTATTCATATAAAAATACTTAGGTTGATAAATTTTCTATATTAATATTTTATATGTTAGTTTCTTACATTTTTTGACTAAAATTCGGCAGGGTTTTGTTTGAACTGTCATCTTTTTTTGAGATATTTTTGGCTTATAAGAATTAAATATTTAATTTCCTTAACTAAACAAGATATATTTAATAATTATTCATATAAAAAATACTACAAACTTAATACTAAATAATATTCAATTTATTTCATTTGTAACGATTTGTTTGTTAACTTTTATATTTTACCCAAAAGTACAGCAGCGTCTCTTTTGTACTGTCAACTAATTATTTTATGATTCATATCTAATATTTGATTGTTATCTACTAATACATTTAATAAACACTTAATAATCGATTAACATTTGATCCATAATTGAATACTCTAACCGGGTTAGTTAATGAGGGCCCGTAGTTTTTATTCTAGACTAAAGAATCCTAAAGAGCACTAAAGTCACACTGCTCTTAATGGCCATAAACAACATCAACTAACATCAACTAAAATTTATTTACTAGGATAAATGGCACTACATAACAATAAAAGGCACAATATAATACTAAAGGGTAATAAACAAAGTCACATATTATTATATGGACAACACTAAAGTCACATATAACACTAATTATTTAACAAAAGAACAATATACAATTTTTATAATTTTTTGCACATAAATAAACTAATCAGATAAAAACAAAAAAATAGCTTTATAAAAAAACGATCACAAAAAGCATACAACACAATAAAAACAACTAATTAGTAAATTATATACATGAGTTTTACTATAAAAGTGATTCGCAATATCTATTTTTAGAGTTTTTTGAATTGAGAAAAATTAAAGATTTGACCACCGAAACGAGCAATAAAAGAGATTCACTACACGACAACGCCTTGGATCGGGTGTTAGCTCGCTAAAATAATGAGGGGATACGATTTGGGGGGGACCTTTTTTTGGTTTCTGTCGCGGCGAAGAAGACTGGGCGCTTTTTAATATAGGTATGGCGCATATATGGGATGCGTTATACCTATCTATCTTTTCTACTTCAGGTATAGCGCATCCCGTATATGCGCTATAGTTGTAGTTTGACCGACATTTAAAAATAAGGTATAGCGCATGGACTGCATGCGCTATACCTTAACGGACAAACGTGTCGTTAAGGTATAGCGCATGCAATCCATGTGCTATACATAAAATGGTCATTAATTATTTTTTCACCTATTTTTGTGCTTTGAGTTCAAAAAAACCACACTTTGGTTTCGAACTCTGCTTTAGGTGGCACAATTAGTATTTAGTTTATTTCTTATACATATATGCACAGAGTTTCAACTGATAGGTCCGGGTGGCGTAACACCCTAATCTTCTACATAAATTCTCCCACTGGGTGAGGTAGCTCATCCACATTGACTACATTCTATATATGTATTGTAATTCTTTATTGAATTTGATATTTGGTCTATCATGTTCAAAACTTGGAGGTATGGGTCCACACCATCTTCTCAACTCAAAGCATTTGCATTCTCTCTCGGATTTTAACTTGGGAAACTATTAGCTATATCAATTTATAAGTAGCTTATTATAAAAATTAGTCAATTCATAAAATATTACTAATATTAACCAACTAGCTATTTGTAGCTAAAAAAAGGTCAAGTTTTTACTTTTCTTTGAGTGGGTGTTATTAGAATAGATTTGGTACATCTTAAGAAGCTTGAATCTCAGTTTTGTGATGATTTGGTGGAGGTTTGAGGTGGTTTGAATTGAAAATTCGAAGTAGAAGATGAAAAAGAAATGATATGTGTATCACACTGTGTATCACATATATATCATATTTGTATCAAATGTGTATCACATGCATATCCATGTATACATGTGCGTGAGATACACGTGTGATACATGTGTTGCAGAAGAATTTTTTGAACTCGATTTTAACTACGAATTTTGATACCAAATCAGTCCAAATCACCTCTTATCTTCCGCAAATTGTGTACATTGACTCATCTATATGTTTTCAGTAAATTTCAACCATAGCCATTGAAAAATATTTTTTTTTGCTTTGATTTTTGGAATCTTATATATATATATATATATTAATTTTATTTTGTATTTCATCACCTTATTTGCTACCTCATCCATGAAATTTCTTTTCCGTCTTGCATCTAATGTTGCTAATCACGCTTAAAAATATTGAAGGAGATCTTTGCGTGTGATTTTTGAAGAGAAAGAATCTTATTTATTTGAGTTTTTAATCTTTATATGTGTTTGGATAATTTTAGTAAATTTAATTAATGGCTAGATATTGGTAAGTTGAAACTTATTTGGGACATTTATATAAGATCCCTTTTAACTTTCGCAATTCGTGTATTTGGATTTCACAATCAAAAGTTAATCTAATCAGACTATTTTTAACTTTTCTGTAAATATTAGATTAATGAGGTTAGAATTTACACTTTTAAAGGTAGCTGAAGAAAGTATAGGGATCTCTCGAGTTATTACGTCAATATCAAGAATAAAAAAGTTGCATGATCTTTTCCTTTTTTAAAAAAATTCTTTCTACTTTTTAGTGAAGACAATAAGGGGTCGTTTGGTTTGAAGACAAATTATGCTATGATTAGTTATGCCTGGATTAATTATATTGTGATTAATTATCTTGGTATTATTTCTTATAACTATTTGGTATGTTATATTAATTCTGAGAGTGTCAAATTTACTGCTTTATCTTGAGATAACTTATCCTGGAAATACCATTCCACCCTCTAATAAATATAAGTTATCTTATGTTATGAACATGCCCTTTACCAATTATACTACTGGGCTAGTATTTGAGCCAGTAGTTAAAATAAGGAAATACCAATATGTAACGTGGGATCCGGATTGAGAAAATTTATTAAAATATTAGAGTGCTGAAGGAAATAAAGAAAATATAAATAGGAGGAGTATGTAGTTATTAGGCTAAACTACAACTTGTTCTTTTTTTTTCATTAGTTATTTTGTAATAGCAATCTCGAACCTCCCATTTTTTTGTTCCATGAATCAGTTGTAATTCCTCAGTTTGGTTTAATATCATATTATTGTTACATTTAGTAAATATGGATCAATTACATCGGTGCTCTCGTTGTTCTTAATCCATGCCTCTCTACCCTTCTACCATGCCCAATGCTCAGTTCAACAACCTCTTTGAATCGGTGAGGGCGCTGCAAGAATTGGTGACAGTGATGCAAGAAAGTAATTCTCGTATGATCTCTTCCATTTGCCGTATACAATCACTGGTGCAGGAGGAACTGCAATTGGACTCCACGGCTTTAGACGATGCAAAAATAGAGGAGGTCTCTGTGGAAGATACAAGGGACGGTGCTGGGATAGTCGGTGTCGGCGACAGTGATTCTGATTTGATCGCTGAAAACTCAGGCTTGTTGGATAATTCCAAGGTACCTCCTGAGATGTTAGAAAATCCCGTAGCAGATTAGCTTCAGGGGTACTCTGCAAGTCTTGGACACCAGGTGTTCGACATAATGTCCAACAGAAGCTACTGCTCCAAGTTGTGGGAAGTTGTTTATAATGAGAATGGAATTGATTCCACCAGCCGATTCAATGGTGATTATGCTCTCCAACTTGAGAGAATCACTCTACATTCCTATGACATCAGGGGTGTTAATGAGGTACAAGATGAACTGAAAGGAATTGTCCACTACCTACGAGACCCCTAGCGTTGCACTCGTCTTAGTGGTCTGCTTGGAAATGTAGTGTTATTTGTTGATTTCCTTGAAACTTGCAATAATATGTTGGCTAGAACCATGCTATTTCATTTTCCATTTGATCTAGGTTCAGATTATGGTCACCCACGAGACGTCGCCAAGATGTTTGACGACATGCCTCACAGCCTCTCCATGGTATTTGCTGCTCAACAAACCACCCGCACGTCCGGAAAATTAGAGTCTGATTTGGACGATAATCACTCACCCCATATGTTCAATGAAATGTCCCATAGCTGCTACTCCAAGGTCATCACTGATGTGCAGTCGAATTCGCAAATCATTGCCCCTGCGATAGCAACTGATTTTGATGTGGGTAAATTAGAGATACTGATTTCTAATGTCGCTCAGGTGTTTGATGAAAGCTCCAGCTCTACTCCTAATATCGAATATGATTCAGAAGATGGAGCCTCATCAAATTTGAACCAGGTGCTTGCTAAAATTACTGAACGAGATATGCGCAGCGAGTTCAATCAAATTACCACCTCACCTTTCGTACAACAATGTGATAAGCGATCAGAATGCAAAAACGAGACCACTGCACTAAAGAGGTTTGATGATATGTCGGGCAGGTATATATATGCATATTCTTTTGATCTTGGCTCAACTAGGTGCATTGAATCTGGGGGTGACATCTTAATTATGGCTGGAATCATATTGATGCACAAGATTAAATGGTTACAATGTCTGTTTGATCCTGGTGTATATGTTGCGCATGATGTTCGATGGGGTGGAAGTTCTCTTAGGCATGTAGACTCCGCATTTGGTGCAATTGACGACTTCATTATAGATACCACAAAGCTTTCATTTAAAAGTCCAAATCTGAGAGAACTCTTTAAAGAGCCACTGAAACACAACATAATGAAAGAGTATATTCGAGTCAATGGGTGGCTTGTGATATACGTCTCCTCATGTGCCTATTGATATATCCAAACTCATCAAGCAATGACCTCTTTCACTTAATTGCTACTAAGTTTGGAGTGACTGATTCATCTGCATTGCTTGAACTGAAATCCAAATGGGATACTGAACCGTCCAACAAGAAGGCTAGAAATATTCTGCAACCTACATTGAGCATGCTTGCCATATCTAGCCCTGCATTTTCAGAAGCTTTATCGTTTGCTGCTTTGCTCTTGGAAACAATGTCAACGCTTGATATTGTTATTGAGGTGGACTACATTCTAGGAGATATCCCAAGAGCCACAAGTTACGTGATGGGATATGGCAGTACTTACCAAAGGCAAGTTGGCCATAATGCTTACTTTTTTGTCTTTGTCATGAATGATCCTATTTTTGTCAATTGTTGTGGAGTCTATACCACCTAGTTTAGCAGAAAGTTGAGTCTTTCTAATTTTCTCATTGGTGTCATTTTCTGTGTGTTGCTACCTACAAGCTCAACAGGTTGGGGTTACTGCGTTTTGTGTAAATTGAGTGAAGATCAACAATATCTTGATGATTGGATGAGTTGCTGCTGTGGTGGAACTAATAAGGAAAATATGCAGAGTTATGAACAAGAGCTAAATTTCTTTGATACTTCTACATCACCTTTGAAATGGGCTTTCATGCAAGGTTTTACTATGCTCCTTCAGAACAGATATCAATGGCAAACAATTTATATTCATATTACATTACGCAAGGCCAAGGGAATGAATGTTGTGTGGGAAGAGCCTGTTGAAGTAAATGCCCAATTATTGATGTTCTTCCTTGTACTATTTCTCTTATAGGGATTAAAAGCATATGTTGGAGTCTTGTTGCTTCAAACTATATTTACTGGTTTTACAAATGGCAGGCAGAAGCTTGCTTTGAATCTGGAAGACACGGGAGATATGTATTTCACTATAAAAAGCTTAATCTTGCCTTGTAGTCAAATTATTGCAGATGGTGCTTTGAGACATCTTGGAGTGAATTGAATTCTAGTGATATATTGCCTATGCACAATGAAGCAAAGACANGAAATGGGCTTTCTTGCAAGGTTTTACAATGCTCTTCAGAACAGATATCAATGGCAAACAATTTATATTCATATTACATTACGCAAGGCCAAGGGAATGAATGTTGTGTGGGAAGAGCCTGTTGAAGTAAATGCCCAATTATTGATGTTCTTCCTTGTACTATTTCTCTTATAGGGATTAAAATCATATGTTGGAGTCTTGTTGCTTCAAACTATATTTACTGGTTTTACAAATGGCAGGCAGAAGCTTGCTTTGAATCTGGAAGACACGGGAGATATGTATTTCACTATAAAAGGCTTAATCTTGCCTTGTAGTCAAATTATTGCAGATGGTGCTTTGAGACATCTTGGAGTGAATTGAATTCTAGTGATATATTGCCTATGCACAATGAAGCAAAGACAATTCTTGAGGGCAAATTCCCTAGCTCGAACGTTGAGGACAAGGTTCTTATTGAGGGTGAGAGTATTGTTATGAACATGACCTTTACCAATTATACTATTGGGCTGGTATTTGGGCCAGTTGTTAAAATGAGGAAATACCAATAGGTGATGTGGGATCCGGGTTGAGAAAATCCATTAAAATATTAGAGTGCTGAAGGAAATAGAGAAAATATAAATAGCAGGAGTGTGTAGTTGTTAGATTAGCTATTTTCTAATAGCAATCTGGAACCTCCCTTTTCTTATTTTTTATTTTTTGTTCCATGAATCAGTTGTAATTCCTCAGTTTGGTTTAATATCGGATTATTGTTACATTTAGTAAATATGGATCCATTACATCTTATATCAGTATTATTTTTAATTCCCATGAATAGTAATCAAACAAGGAATAAGACGGTATTAAATTTTTATGCCAAAATTATTTTTGTTTATGCATCGTACCAAAGAGGTCAAGACAAACTGGATCTAATTTCTACAACTGGAATTTCCTTTATGTACATCAATCAATGCCTATGCATTAATCTCGAACTAAGTTATCAACCGAGAAAAGAGAGAATTGTTTTTTCTATATTTATATTTTAGCTTTTACCTTATTTGAATATACGGAAAAGTTCCAAATCGGAAGAGATTCCTTAACTACAGTGCTACTTTGTAGGAGAATTTCTTTCCAAAATTCTCTCCTTCTTCTGAAAAAGTCTTTATTTGTCACACGTACTTAATTATTTTATTATTAATATCATCACGTTTTTCACGATTAGTATATTTCTTTACAAAAAAAGCCCCCACCCCATGCACGTAAAAGTTAAAACATATCCTACCCCCATCCCTTAAACGTTAACACCGTCATAATATTTTTCCTAAATCCTAATCCAACAACTTTAATTAATCATAATTAGCGTTTGAATAAATAATCGTTTCCTTCCCATAATACACATCCTTTACGTCGCTAGCTCAAAACGCATCACATCACTTTGCTTCCCTTCCTCCTTCCCTCTCCGGTGAGTATTTTTTTTCTCTTTAATTTCACATATTATTTATGATTTTCTTGAATTACATCTGATTGTTCAAGATTAAGTATATGTGAACATCTTTATGTGTCAACATTGTGTTTAATGCCATTATATGATGTGAATATAATGTTGGTAGAGCCTGTTATTGATATTGATTTTCTTTTTCTTTGAATTCAATTTGGGTGCGAATACATTGTAAAAATTATCGATCTTTCTTAAGTAGATTCATAGTAAAAGGATTTTTTTTTTTCAATTTGCTGTGGTCAATTGATTTATTGGAATGTAATTTTGTACTACCATTGATATAATTCGGTTCATAATTTTGTTTTATTTTTGATGATTTTTCTTTGTGGGTGAATAGGGTTAGTGACAAGGAGTGGGGAAGATAATATTATCCTACTGATGGTAGGACCAAATTCAAATGGGAATTTAGAGGGGAAGAATAGTATGGAGAATGAGCTTCAGTTATTGCTACTAAGACAGCAACATGGCCGTAATTTTGGCGGCGTAAGGGAGAGTGGAGATTTGAACATAATTAATAGAAGTGGCAGTGCTCCACCTACTGTAGAAGGAGCATTTAGTTCAATTGGAGGTTTGTTTAGAAATCCCAATTTTCAACAGTTTAGTGATAATGGCAATAGTAGTAATGCAATCTTGACGGAAGATGAAATTCGATCACACCTGGCATACTTATCGTATTATTATTCACACGAGAACGTTAATCCAAGGTTGCCCCCGCCATTGTTGTCTCGAGAGGATTGGAGAGTTGCTCAGAGGGTTCAAGCAGGAGGAAGTGCATTAGGTGAGGTTGAGGGATGGAGAAGAAAGAATTTGACGGATGAAGGTGGTAGTTCATCCTTGTTCACAATGCAGCCTGGTCGGGCAGAAGATGAATTGATAATGTTGAGGAATGCTGCTAGCTTGACAGGAGAACTAAGCTCTGGCTTGGGTGTTAGGAGAAAGAGTTTCGCAGACATAGTTCAGGTGGTTTCTCTTGTCTTCTGCTTGATGTTGTACTCATCTCCGCCCTCTTTATCTTTGCTCCCGTAGTCTCTTTATGTTCATTCAAATGAGTAATGTCGCTGGTATTTTTCATCTCTTAATGTGTTAAAAAGGCCAGCCCGGTGCACAAGGCATCCTGCGTTCACGCAGTGTCCGGGGAAGGGCCGCACCCCAAAGGGTGTGATGTAGACAACCTACCCTAATGCAAGCATTAATGGCTGCTTCCACGGCTCGAACCCGTGACCTATAGGTCACACGGAGACAACTACTTGTGTTATATATTACTCCATTCGTCTCATGTGGCGGTGGTTTGACTCGGCGCAGAGTTTAAGAAAGAAAGGAAATACTTTTGAAACTTGTGGTCTAAAACAAACCATAGATATTTGTGTGGCTTTAAATCAATTTATTAAAGGTAAAGTAGGAATTCTAAAGATAAATTGTTTCTAAATAAGGAGAGGTGACAACTTTTTTGGGACTGACTAAAAAGGAAAGACTGACACATAAATTGGGACGGAGGGAGTAATATTTTTTTTGCGTTTGCTTTGCTCAAGTGTAGTAGTCAAAAAAAATTCTTCTTATGAATAAGTATTCTTAAATTATTAGTTATAAAACACAGTGAACAGCATAAGATGATAGATGCCATTTTGAAATCGCAATGTTTCGGGAAATCTGTTTATATGCTGAAAGGCATTAAAAAGAAAGCGGTCCCAGTGTATGCATCTGGTTTGATGCAATTAATTAAACTAGGCACTTGTGATCATTTTATTCGAAGATATGAACATTCATAAAAAAGATATATCAATCAAGAAAAGTTAAATGGACGCTATGAACATCCCTCTGTTGATATTTTCTGAAACTTCCAACCTAAAATGAGATTTTCATTACTCAGGAAGGACTTGACCGAAGTGCATCCCCATCAAATCATCTAGCACATTCAGCAACCACAGAATCTACAGAGGCATTACATACTGGCAAAGCTCCCCCGGGCTTTTCTGGAGTTAAAAAAGTTCAGAATCCCAAGCCATATAGCCCTAATTCTTTTTCACCTGCCATCGATCCATCTTTGAGAAGAAGTATTCCTAGCTCAAAGGGACCTAATGGTCTTTCATACGGGATGAGTGCAGTTGCTAATACTACTGTCTCTTTCTCCGGCTTAAAACTTCATTGTGATGATAACCTGCGGCTTCAAAGGAACGTACCAAATGGTCATAGTCAGAGTTTGCAACAACAGTTAATTGAAAAGTCTGAAGCTGAAAAATTGGCTGCTATAACTAGTATTTCTGATATTGCAAGGAATAAAAGAGTTGTAAACGACCTTAGTGCTTCTACCTTTGACCTTAATGCACATATGAATTCCCTTAGGGCACCTTCTTCTAACATTCTTCAATCCCAGCTGAATTCTTCTGAGTTTGCCCGTCAAAAAGATTCTAAAGCCCTGCAGCAAGTTGATTATACTGGATATGTACCTGGTGGATATGTGTATAAGCAGAAGATGGAGGCATTGAATAGCAATCTAGGTAAGGATTTCGAATCAAGTAATGATGTTTTCTTTTTGAATTAAATTTTGTATCACTAGTGCTTTTCTTGCTCAAATTGTTCAAAATCTTTCAGGTTTTAGTTTAAATGATGTCGGGGGGAATGGTCGGCATTCGAGGAGTGAAAGCAAGGATCTTGAAAAATTGTATCTTGAGACATTGCTTGCCCAAGAGGAGCAACAACTTCAATCATCCCTTCTACCAAATTATGGCAGCTTAAGTGATTGTTATTATGGGAATCATGCTTTTGGCACTGGTATACCATGTCAAGGGAATAAGATGGCAAATTCTTTACACTTGACAGTTGGATCTAGAAGTCATATGTACCAGAATGATCCGCTCCGCCAGATTCCTTCTGTCTTAAGTAATTCCATTGAGGAATCTGCTTTTTCATGGCATTCAAAGATCGTTGCTGACATGGATGGAAGGTTTGCACCGTCTCTACTCGACGATCTCAAGAACAAGAATAGGTCCTTGGAACTTATGGATGTTGCTGATCATGTTGTAGAATTCAGGTTTGGCATAATCTCCGCATTCTAGACACTCTATTGCTTGTCATTTGTATTCCTCCAAATTTATCTACTCCTCGTACTCAGCACCGATCAGCACGGGAGTCGATTTATTCAACAGAAGCTGGAAACTGCTAGTGTCGAAGAAAAGATGAAGATATTTCTGGAAATTCTTTCTCATGCTCATAGTCTAATGACTGATGTCTTTGGCAATTATGTTATACAAAAGGTATATAATGTCATAAACCTATAATGATCTAGATGAATGCTATGTTGATGGTGAAATTGTTTGATCATTATGCAGTTTCTTGAGCATGGCACAGAGAGTCAAAGAAAGGAATTAGCGAGCCAACTTATTGGTCACGTTTTGCCTCTGAGTCTACATATGTATGGTTGCAGAGTAATTCAGAAGGTTGATTCTTATGCTTTCCTCTATGAAAACAGCTTCGTTTACTGTTAGCAAATGTATTTGCATAGGGTCATGTCACATGCATTGCATAGTGAAGTGAATTATCATAACTCTAACTGTCTATTTGTTCAGAATGATGGCATACAAATGCACATTTATCAATTCTTTCAATTAAATGCAGCAGATATAGTGGCCAACTTTGTTCGTGCTAAAACCATGAAAAGAAATAAAAAGAACTTCTTTGTATCTTTTTTTTTCTTTCCCTTTTGAAGTGGTGCTTACACATCCTTAAGAGTCTTTCTCTTCTACTTGAATGGACCAACCCTTTTAGCATCTGTTCCGGTATTCTTCAGGAGGAAGAAAAGAAGTGTTCAACCAAATATCCCTCCCCGCCTTTTTTTGAATGATAGATCAGGGTTGGTTACTTCTGGCTATGTTTCGAAATGGACTATTCTCTGAACTTCTTGCTTGCACTTCCTCAGATTTGAGAATCAACCCTTAAAATAAAGTTCAGATATCAGCGAACATTTTGGAATCCGTATACAGAAGGATTAACCAAAATCTGATTGTGAAATCATTCGAAGAGCGTGACAAGGAAAAAGTGTGGAGGTGGACGAAAATGGGGTTAAAGGAGGACAAGAGAGACAGATATATTTTGCTTTTTGATGAGCTTATAAAAATATTTTATTGTCTATGATGTCGAATTAACATATAGAGACGAGATAGAATATTAAATACCACTGCCTAATATTTCATTCCTTTATCCCATTTAATACGTTGTGTGATGATCATAGGCTTTGGAAGTCACTGATGTGGAACTGCAGAGTCAAATGGTTACAGAGTTAGATGGCTCTGTAATGAAATGTGTTCGTGATCAGAATGGTAATCATGTTATCCAGAAGTGCATAGAATGTGTTCCGCAAGATCAAATCCGCTTTATTACAGCATCCTTCTTTGGGCATGTTGTGTCTCTATCTACTCATCCCTATGGCTGCCGTGTAATTCAGGTTTGAATAATTTATTTTCTTGGTAATTTGATTTGATACAACAGTCCCTTTGATCACTTTCTGTCTATCTGTTGTCAGAGAATCCTTGAGCACTGTGATGACCCGGCGACGCAACAGATTATCATGAATGAAATACTGCGGGCTGTATGTACTTTAGTGCTGGATCAGTACGGGAACTATGTCGTTCAGGTACTGACTTAAATATAGAGATTTTCTTTCTGATACGCAATCATAACTTGACATCTGCGCCCACTAAATCAGTCCTTTTACAGATATTGTTATGCGGAGCCTTTTTATTTGTTCTGATATTCTTATAGTCGTTTCCTGTCTGCTGCTTATCTTTTTGTAAGAAGCCCGATAGATGTTTTACGTGTGAACTTAAAATATCTCTCTGATGCTCATAGATTTCTTTAGTGACTCGCTGAAGGAGAATAGGGTGTGAGGTAATAGTTTGCAGTTGATGAAAGCTTTACTCACACGTCAGTTTTCGTGATCCCATCTCTTCCTTTATGTTCTATACTTCTCTAAGATATATGCAAAGAGAACGAGCAAATAATTCTCAGAAACAGAAGTGAGGCAAGTTAGAGGTAGTATCTACTTATGTGCACTGGAAATTCTAGGGCCTGCGCAGTTTCTGATTAACCTGAGGGTTGGAGAATTCCTTTGCACTGTTTTCCTGCAATAACCCTGTAAAGTCCTAACATCAGGTTTCCATTTTCTGGTGTTCTAGGTAACAGTTTTCCTTGTCAATTAAATGATCTCCGATTCATGGGAGGGACAAGGACTAGAAAAGTAAACTAAATCTGGAAACAATACCAATGATTTCCTTTGACAATCTGCACTCTAGCCATAGATGTCTTCAAACTCATATATACTGATGACATGGTTACTACGCGACATGACACTTTCCTGTTGCATATAGGATTCTTCTGTGGATATTGCTTTAGATTTCTGTCTGCATATATTTCTAATAATATATGTGTCAACTTCTATTTCACTAGGGTATCAGTTATCACTTTTTCAGTAATATTCAAAGTCTGAAGTATTTTTGCTTTCTGTATTATAAATTGGGTCGTGAAGTTCACCTTTCCTCTTGATTAGCATGTGCTGCAACATGGTAAACCACATGAGAGGTCTACTATAATAACCAAGCTTACTGGACAAATTGTGAGGATGAGTCAGCATAAATTTGCTTCTAATGTCGTCGAGAAGTGCTTGGTATTTGCCAGTCCAGAGGAACGTCAGATCCTTGTGAACGAAATGCTTGGTTTGACTGATGAAAATGAGCCTCTACAGGTGTGTGAATATTCTATCGACATTTTTAATATTGGTAATAATATACAAGATCATTGAACTTAACTCCTCTTGTATGATTGTTAGGAGTCTACTAAGTCCAACATACTTTTAACTGTCATTTACAATACGGGAAAATTGCACTTCTAGTCCTTGATATCAACAAATTCTGGTTTGGTCCTTATGATATATGGTTATACACATTTAACCCTCAATCAATTAAAATGTGCACTTTTGATCCTTCTGCTCGTGAATCTTCAAAAAATTAATGAACTATTAACTGTTAAACCATTTAATTGCCCATAATTTGTTTAAATTTTGTACTGTTACTCTTTATTTGATTGTAATAGGGTTCTAAAAATAATCTAAATACAACAACAACAACATACCCAGTATTATCCCACACCGTGGGGTCTGGGGAGTGTAGTGTGTACGCAGACCTTACCCCTACCTTGTGAGGATAGAGAGGTTGTTTCCAATAGACCCTCGGCTCAGGAAAGCATAAGCACCATATTAATGAAATTTATAGACAAGAAGGGACAAAACCAAAAATTCATATAAAAGCAAAATAAAAACGACAAGACTGTAAGGTGATCAACAATGAAAGAAAACAACGGTTAGTCATAAAACCTACTACCAACAGAAAGCGAGATTGTGTGTCAATATAACTGTTATGAACACTCTAGACTACCTACTCTACTACCCTAATCCTCGACCTTCATACCTTCCTATGAAGGGCCATGTCCTCGGTCAGCTGAAGCTGCGCCATGTTTTGCCTAATCACCTCTCCCCACTTCTTCTTTGGCCTACCTCTACCTCTCCGTAGGTCCTCCAATGTCAACCTCTCACACCTCCTCACCGGGGCATCTGTGCTCCTCCTCCTCACATGACCAAACCACCTAAGACGTGCTTCCCGCATCTTGTCCTTAATAGGGGCCACACCTAGGGGTGGACATATTTCGGTCCGAACCAAAGAAACCGACCGAACCGAAAATATTTTTATTTCGGTTTCGGTTATTCGGTTTTTTCGGTCAGTTTCAATTTAAAATTTTAAAATTTCAGTTTTTCGGTTCGGTTTTCGGTTATTAATTTATTTGGTTCGGTTAACCGAAAAACCGAATTATTAGCATATAGATTCTTTAAGTTATATATAGGCTAAGCCCATAGGTAATAATATAGGCCCAATTTTGAAGTCCATCAAAGACCCAATCTAAATAAATAACCCAATCGGCTATTCCTAATTTCCCATTACTTAAGACTTTTAACTCTTAACGGAACTTACCTTTTTTTTCCTAACCTACCGAAATTTTGAAAGAAAACCAACAAATTCGTCAGTCCAATTATTACATAGAGAGAGCCCAATATGATAATGTTCAAACCGAAAACCGATTAAAAATAAACCGAACTGAACCGAACTTATTTCAGTTCGGTTTCGGTTACTACTTTTACAAAATCGAAAACCAAATAACCGAACCGAATTTCTTCAAACCGAATCGAACCGACCGAACGCCCACCCCTAGCTACACTCACTTTGTCGCGAATAACCTTATTTCTGATCCTATCTAACCTGGTGTGCCCGCACATCCATCTCAACATCCTCATCTCTACTACCTTCATCTTCAGTACATGAGCGATCTTGACTGGCCAACACTCAGCCCCATACAACATCGTTGGTCTGACCACCACTCTGTAGAATTTATCCTTAAGTTTCGGTGGCACCTTCTTGTCACACAAAACACCGGAAGCGAGTTTCCATTTCATCCATCCCGCCCCAATACGATGTGTGACATCTTCATCAATCTCCCCATCCCCTGAATAATAGACCCATGGTACTTAAAACTCCCTCTTCTAGGGAAGACCTGCGAGTCCAGCCTCACCTCCGCTTCCCCTCCTTGAGTCTCGCCACTGAACTTATAACATATTTTTTATATGTAAAGGGATCAAAAGTATACATTTTAATTAATTCAAGGTTAAATATGCTTACTGAAATATCATCAGGAGGGCTAAAATTGGAATTTACCATTAACAGAGGGATCAAAAGTGCAATTACCCCTTTACCATGTTTCTCCTACTTGGAAAGTATAAGTTCGAAGACATCTAAACTTTACATGAGAGATGAGCGTTTTCCTCTCCTAAAAACATCTATATTTTCTCTTTAACCATATATTGTTCAGTATACCAGATAGTTTAACACTTCCCCATATTCTATAGTTTAACACTTCTTCCATAATTTATCCCTGTCATCAATCATCATTATATCTTAGCTTACTGACATTTAAGAGGGGAACTTTTTGTTGTGGAGGAATTCAAATTCTTTACTCTAATATCTCCATCTCTATTATCCACGAACGCTGTGTTTTGATCTAATTGAATTCAATCTCCTCCTTTCACAGTTTCCCTCCCACAGAAAGTCTTTCCTCCATTTGTTTAGCTATTTTTCCACTTTTGATGCTATGGAAAATAAGGGCATCGAAAAGGTGTTAATGCATCCAGAATGAAAGATATTGCTTCTTCCGTGGGGTCTCTTCTCTACACTTCTCAATGATGCTTTTCCTTATTCAGATTCCTTGTGTTTTGCTCCCAGGAATAGTCACTTCTCCACCTTTCATCCCACAATCTCAGCCAGATTTGCTCAGTATGGTCTCCATTATGCCAGTGGATATCTACATAATTCGTCTTCTTTCTTTAATGGGAATTTTGGCACCTCTAGTTTAAGTTCATACCTCTGTTAGTTATTATGTCCTAACATCCTTTCTCGAGATGGCTTTTGCACAAAGTCCATCGGTGTTCAAACTGTTCGTTCTGAGTAGGAACTTCATTTTCACATGCGAGGAAGGAAAAAGAAAAGAAAGATGAGACTAGCAACTGCAAACATATCTTGCCTTTTCTTTTTGTGCGTATATGTCATCAGCAGAAAAGTTAGTTCATTCAATTCTAATGTTGTTCAATCTAGTTTTACCCTTGATCACTTCAATTGCTGAATGTAGGCTATGATGAAGGATCCGTTTGGAAACTATGTTGTGCAGAAGGTTCTTGAGACCTGTGATGATCAAAGCCGTGAATTAATTCTTTCTCGCATTAGAGTACACCTTAATGCTCTCAAGAAGTACACTTATGGCAAACATATCGTATCTCGTGTTGAGAAGCTCATAGCAACAGGAGGTCAGTAGCCTTGTTTGTCGAAACTCTCTGAATATGCTTACAATAAGTGCCTTTTGGCACACATTCTTCAAGCTGCTTCTCACAACTCTTCATTATGTTCTCTTTTCCAGAGAAACACATAGCTTTATCGTTGAATTCTTCTCGAGGCAATCCAGTTTTGAAGAATTGAAGTTACTACTTATTGTGTACAGCTTACAAGCATGGTGGTGTCTTGACTTCTAAAATGATCTTTTTTGGCATTTGCTTTTATGGGAGGCTGATATTAGTTTTAGTTGTAAATAAGCAGCATTCCGATTAATGCTTCTGCCTGAATAAGACTCTACCTTTCTTAATGTAAATACCACTGTAAGTATTTGCATGAAGAGAGAGGGCCGTGGCGGTTCTGTCAATTTTTGCTGTAAAGATTTACGTTTGTCTTAACAACTGTAAATAAAAAGTGAGTGTTAAATTTTGATGGTCAATAGTCACTACCATCTTGGAGCAGAAATTTTTTCACAGTATATAAGGTGAATATGTCGCGTATTTCTTGTAATTCTTTTCAGGTAACTAGATTGTATAATTCTTATTTGGAAATTGAGTATTAACACCTGCTTAGAGAATCATGATTTGCATTAAAAAAAAATCAGTTATTAAGATAATCTATAGATTTATAAAGAAAAATTTGGTTGAGGTGACAAGTAGAGTATTTTTAACAATTGAGGGAACAATGTCGAAGGGACTTTGCAAAAAGACCCCTAAGGCTGATTTTCCTCATTTTGTGGTTGCTTTACACATTAAAACTCGAGAGAGGGAATGAGGGATACTGCTTGATTCGTTATCTATATGTTTGTTTCTTATTTTGTTATTTTTCTTTTTGTTATCCAATTTCTGCGTTTAATGCAATAAAAGACGTACCAATACTTCAATTTCTGATAATTTTTTATCTTACATGTATAACTATTCATTATTTTATTTTTTTGATGTTTTGGTTGAAAATATGCACTTATAGACTGATGATTTGGACCAGCAATGTAATCCAAATTGATTGCAACAATTACTATGGATTTGACTCGATTAATATGCATTTTAAAAAGGAATGCATGACTAATCTAACTCGTTTAGTGTAGGACAAACTGGACGAGTTAAACATTTGTGGCTTAAAATTAACGGGGCTTTTGCATCTATACCCGATTTTAGGGTCACAATTGAACTTATACCCACTTTGCAAAAAAGTTTGCAAGCGTACCCACTTTACGATCAACTTCAGACTTAACGGGTCTGAAGTTAAAAAAGATTAGTCTGAAGTGAAAAAATTACACTTCAAATGCACTTAAGGTCAAATAGGTCTGAAGTGCTTCATGCACTTACGGCTAATAAGCCTGAAGTGCAACTTAAGGCTAAAAAGTCTGAAGTGAAAAATTACACTTCAGATGCACTTAAGACCAAAAAGTCTGAAGTGCAATTCACTTAAGGCCAATAAGTATGGAGTGAAAATTTGCACTTGAGATGCACTTAAGGCCAAATAAGTCTGAAGTGAAAAATTACACTTCAGATGCACTTAAGGTCAAAGGGTCTGAAGTGCAACAAACGTTTTGCTACACTTAAGGCCAATAAGTCTGAAGTGAAAAATTGCACTTCATATGCACTTAAGGCCAAAAGGTCTGAAGTGCAACCAACATTTTTATGCACTTAAGGCCAAATAGCCCTGAAGTGCAAATTGCCCAGAAACAGAAATTTGTTCTTCAAATTATAACAATCCAATATACGATTTAATACCTAAATCTACTCCCAAATGAGCTCAAATTTGAAACATAACCTCCAAATATCATCGGGAACAAACTTTCATTCATCAATTTGTCAAAACAACAATAAATCTAATGAACCCATTTTGCAATTACGAAAAAGAAGAAGAAGAAACTCTAAGCAATAGTAAAAAATAAAGCGTCATAACAGCTCACCACTATAAACATTATAAACTACCTTAAAATATGTTCACAAACACCATATAAAATCATTGTCATCCGAAGAAGAAGAAGAAGAAGAAGAAGAAGAAGAAGAAGAAGAAGAAGAAGAAGAAGACAAAGGAGGAGGAGGAGAAAGAGACTTCAAGTTGTTTAAAAAATGGGTACAAGTTAAAACTTTTTTAAAATATGGGTATAGGTAAAATGGGGGCGACAAAATAGGCTGTCTGTGCAATGTTTTGAAAATTAACGCTATAAGTAGGTTTTGGACAAAAAAGAATATGAGATATAAAAAAAGTAATTTTTGAAGTTGAGTTGCAACAAAATATTTGAAAATTTAAATTTTATTTGAACGTGCATTTCTTCTACAAAGTAGTGGTTAAATCGACATTGTTGTATGGGATGGGGTATTGTTCAGTCAAGAATTCTCGTGTTCAGAAAATGAAAGTAGTTGAGGTGCATGTGCGGGCATACCAAGTTAGATAAGATTATGAATGAAATAATTCGAAAAAAGGTAGGAGTGGCCCCGTGGAGGATAAGGTGCGAGAGGTGAGGCTGAGATGGTTAGGGCATGTGAAGAGAGAAACACAGATGCCCCAGTCAGGAGGTGTGAGAGGTTGGCCTTGGTAGGTATGAGGAGGGGTAGAGGTAGGCCAGAGATGATTAGGCGGGATATGACACAACTGCATCTTAGAGGACATAACCCTTGATAAGAGGGTGCAAATGTCAAGAATTATGATGGACGGTTAATATGCAGCCGTGTGTTTCCAGTTTTCTTTCTAAGATCGGTAGCGGTAGTGTTAGCATGATATCTGTTTATTCTTGGATTGCTGGTACTATCTACTATTTGATTGCATTCTTTCGTTTTAGTTTTCTTGATACCTTATTGTTGTTACCACTGATTTTTTTCATCTTGTCTTTAGCCTAGTGTTTATCGAAAATAACCTTTCTGTCCTTCCAGGGTAGGGGTAAAATCTGCATACACGCTACCTTTCCCAAAATCCACTCATGGGAACTTAGTGAGTTTGTTGTTGTCGTCGTTGTTGTTGTATTTAGACATGAATTTCACTTGGTAAAAAAATTACAGTTTTAAAAGAGAAAAATACTGCTTGCTTAAAAAAAAGGTAAAACTCACTTTTCATATTTAGAACTCATCAAAAAATTTCGAAATCCATCTTCAAAAATTCAGTTAGATATATAACCAAACAATATTTTGAAGATAGTTTCGGAAAAAAGGAAAAAAATTATACATGAACAAAAATTTTGTTTATTGAAAAGTTACTACTAAAAAGTTGGAATATTTCAAGACGAAAGAGGGCAGAGAAGGGAGCGGGGAGGGCAATTTTGGAATATCATGGTAGGGACAAAATTGGAAATCTGGCACTAGGGTTTTAGGCACCCTTTTTATAACACCACCATTATTACGTCTTCCTCTTGCAGGCAACAGCGGCGCTAGAACTTGGTATCCTCCCCATCTCAGCCCCAAACATGGTACATTTTCCCCCAATCTTTCACCCTTCTTTCTGGATATTTACTTGCCTTGTTTTTTTTACGGTTCAATTTTGATAATGTCATACTCGTATATTTTTTTTTGTATCGATTCCATTTTCGATTTTTAGATGAGCGCTCATCTGTAGCATTTTTCAGTTGCTAATTGCATAGCTTGATTTTCTGGTTTAGTATGATTCGGGAAAGTTGGGCCAAAATTGGGCCAGAATTGGAATTTACTAATTAATTGGACGTAAACCTTAGGAAATTGCCAGACTGCGAGATATTATGTGATATTAATTTTTTTTAATTTCTTTTCTCCTTTCGCTAGAAGTAATTATGTTACTTTCCAAGAAAACATTGTGCTATTTGGGATGGTTCACGAGAAAGTATGTTCCTTTCATTTTGCTGATATGTTTTAAGTAATTGATGAATGGGGGAAGTAGCCTTTTTCTTGCCTTAACAAATACAGGTTTTTGTTCTGTCTTTTATCTGTACTAGCTATATGCACCAACTGATAATTGTATGTTATGTTCTACTATATTTATGCAAACCTTGTCACTTAACCACTGTTAAAGAAAATAGAAATATACTAGTAGATCTTCATTAGTCAAAGTGAAACACATGAAATTCATTATAGACCTTTATTATCAAAAAGGGCAGCCTTGTGAGTGAAGCACCCCGTTTTAACGCGGGGTCCGGGGAAAGGGCCTCACCTTATGAGGTGTGATGTAGGCAACCTACTTCGATGCAAGCATTAGTGGCTGAATCCACGGTTCGAACCCGTGACCTCTAGGTCCTATGGAGACAACTTTACCGCTGCTCAACCGCTGCCCTTCTGGACTTTCTTTATTATCAAAGAAAGTAAAATAAAAAATAACTTTGTTTAACACTGACTCATTAATATTACTCTTTTAACTGGTTAATGGTTATTACTTGGTTTATGCATTCGGGTTCAGGTAATAATCTTAGGTCCCTAGGTCTTTTTCACTTCACTTATAACATGTATATTTACCAAACAAGTCCATGTTTATATTGTTTGCTGGAAAATTGACAAAAAAAATTGTTTTACCTGGTAGCTTTTTACTCCCTTGAGTTGGATGAAAGCAAACTGATCATAGTCCATAACTTGATTGATGTGATTCATTATTTTTGTTCTGTTGTTGTTTCAACTCAATTGATTGGTTTAACAAATGCTTTGGTTAGATGAGATTATGTCTTGGGTCCTACTGAGAGCTCCATTTTTCTGTCTCTTCTCTTTTAATCTGCTCTACAAATGTGAAATTTTAACCAAACATTTTAATACCAGCCGAAGCAAATACATGAGATCAAGGATTTCCTTCTCACAGCTAGAAGGAAGGATGCACGGTCAGTCAAGATAAAGAAGAACAAGGATATGGTCAAGTTCAAGGTTCGCTGCTCCAAGTACCTTTACACACTTTGTGTGTCCGACTTTGAGAAGGCGGACAAATTGAAGCAATCACTTCCTCCAGGTGGGTATTTCCTGATGTGCTAACTTTGTGCTATGTATTTTGATATTCTCTACACAAGAATGTATGTCTCTGCCTTCTGCTATATCTTAGTCACTGCACTTGCGATGTATGATACATTTTATTTGTGTGTACATGATTTTCAAGAACTTAACAGATGGAACATTTTATGATTTGTAGGTTTGAGCGTGCAAGACCTCTGAAGATGGAAAGCATCAATCTTTTTCCTTACAAGTTATTAGACAATGGAGAATTTTGAAAGAACTCATATGTTTGTTGTTCTTTCATATTTTCTTGCCTTTCTGCCGGTGTCCTAAGTATTGAGCATTTAGAAACACATTGCTTTTTTTTGACCCCGGTTACATTAATATGAACCCTTTTCGTGTCAAATGAATTTTGATTGTTAGATGCCAAGATTTACACACTTAATTTACTTTCTCATTTAGTTCTTTTGGGAATTTTCAGCAGAATCTTTATATTCTCTGAGGAATGAGGAAATATCATTATCTTTAGATTCTTGATGTGCATCACCATCCTCGCTGTTTTTCGGCCCCTTTCATACAAAGGAGTTTAGCAGAATTTCCTACCAACTGCTGAACTTTTCGGCCACGTGGTCAACATTTAGACTGTCTGATACCTGATAAAATGAATTTCGTTCCTAGGATTAAAAGTTTAATGAAGTCACATGTGGCCGTTGTATTGTATTCGTTTGTCTTTACTGTTTTGGAAGGGCATTCCCCTTGTAAGGTAAATGAGGGGTGATTTGCCCCTTGTTCGCCTGATGGGCAATACTTTTGATTTTTGACCTTAAAGGTTTGCCCATGGAGATAAAAAAATCACAGACTCCATTTTCAAGTTGGAGTGTAATTTCCTGAGAAATGAGCAGGGCTCAAATAATGCTAGAAGAGCATGTAGAACTTAAGTAGAATCTCATCAATAATAAATGGTTTGTAGCCCTTTGGCCCAGAATTAGCTTCTTAGTTATCGTTTTAAAGCCTTAAATCCTTTGCAGCTCAATAACTCCACTTACGTCTGTCTTTTATAGGTAGATACGTATGTATACATTTCTATAACCGGAGAGTCCCTGTACTCTATACTTTCAAGAGATACACACCCATCAAGTTAGTATGCTAAAGGATATCAGTGCTCTTATACAGAAACTTCTCCTTAAAGTGCCTTTTTACAAAAGAACTCTTTTAATAGCATCAATGAACTGTAGTTCAGTCTTCAATTTCATATCTAACTCCACCTTCAGTTTATTATATTAATACTATATTAATATATGAGTGTATCTCATAGGAGTCCAATAGATTGTATATATCTATCCATAGATTTCACGAGTCTTGTCTAAATCACTTACGGCACAGCAAGTTTCAGTAACAAGAATAGGGCTGACAATTGACAAATGTTGATGAACTTCACTTGGCAAATGTGAATGAACTTCAATTCCAATGAAAGAATTATCTTTGTGCTCAAGCATAAGGCAATGTGAAACTCAAAAGTGGTGATTTGTCGTGCGAGAATCAGAATGGACCAACGTACAGAGGGAAATTGACACCAATACACAGTTTTAGCACCTCCGGATCAGCATATGGCACCTAGCCAGAGAACTTGCTCTCACCACCAACAACAACAACGACCCAATGAAATCCCACTAGTGGAGTCTGGGGAGGGTAGTATGTAAGCAGACCTTACCCCTACCCCGAGGGAGTAGAGATGTTGTTTCCGAAAGACTCTCGGCTCAAGAAGACGAAAAGAGACAATATAAGTATCACCAATAGAAACCATAGAAAAAATAACATCATGAAAATGAGAAAGTAGATGCAAAGCAAACGCGATAGACAATACATAAACCCGACACTATGGAAAACAAAAGCGTAGTAAGACATAACCTTGCCACTAGTTGACATCGACAAAAACCCTACCAGACTAGCCTCACAAAGGTACGAAGTAAGGGAGACTCAACTATGTACCTCCTAACCTACAACTCTAATACTCGACCTCCATAACTTCTTATCAAGAGTCATGTCCTCGGAAATCTGAAGCCTCGTCATGTCCTGCCTGATCACCTTTCCCCAATACTTCTTAGGACGTCCTCTACCTCTTCTCGTGCTCTCCAAACCCAGCCGCTCACACCTCCTTACCGGGGCATCTGGGATTCTCCTTTGTACGTGTCCGAACCATCTGAGTCGCGCTTCCCGCATCTTGTCATCAATGGGAGCCACGCCCACCTTCTCCCGAATATCTTCATTCCTAATCTTATCCATCCTAGGGTGTCCGCACATCCACCTCAACATTCTCATTTCTGCTACTTCCATCTTCTGGATATATGAGTTCTTAACATGCCAACATTCAACTCCATACATCATGGACAGTCTAACTACCGCTTTGTAAAACTTATCTTTGAGTATCAGTGGCACTCTCTTATCACACAAGACTCCAGATGCTAACCTCCACTTCATCCACCCCACCCAATACGGTGTGTGACATCATCGTCAATCTCCCTTTCCCTCTGGATAACCGACCCAAGGTACTGACATCCTCGTCAGTGCTGAACTTACACTCCAGGTATTCCGTCTTCGTCCTGCTCAGCTTGAAACCCTTAGACTCAAGGGCCTGTCTCCAGACTTCTAACCTCTCGTTAAGACTGGTTCACGACTCATCAATCAGAACTATGTCATCGGCGAATAACATACATCATGACACCTCCCCTTGAATATGGTGTGTTAATACGTCCATCACCAGGGCAAATAAGAACGGGCTGAGCGCATAACCTTGGTGTAACCCCATAACAACTGGAAACTGCTCAGAGTCGCCTCCTATAGTCCTAACCCGAGTTTTAGCCCCATCATACATGTTCTTAATTGCCCAAATGTAGGCAGTCGGCACGCCTTTTGCCTCTAAGCATCTCCAGAGAACTTCTCTAGGAACCTTGTCGTACGCTTTCTCTAAATCAATAAACACCATGTGCAGATCGTTCTTCCTCTCCCTATACCGTTCCACCAACCTCCTAATAAGGTGTATAGCTTCCGTAGTAGAACGACCCGGCATGAACCCGAACTGGTTGTCGGATATAGACACTGTCCTCCTCACCCTCGCTTCAACCACCCTCTCCCAAACTTTCATGGTATGACTCAGTAATTTGATACCCCTATAATTATTATAACTCTGGATATCACCTTTGTTCTTATACAACGGAACCACCGTACTCCACCTCCACTCTTCCGGCATCCTATTTGTCCTAAAAATAACATTAAACAG
>AWOL01S0001311.1:0-10173 GCA_000715115.1 Nicotiana otophora
TTGTTTCTTTTCAAATATTTAAAACTTTTTTTTAATTGAGATGTGTTATATCAGGTATGAAACTTTCATAATCTACAATATATCGGTATCTGAGTAATATGGTATTATTTTATCCAAAGAAAAAAATATTTTTTTTCCCGATTGATAGCTGCATGAACTGAGCAACTCATCGAATTTGAAGTTATTTTATCCAACTTATACATCTTGCAAAACTGCTAAAAGGTGTTAAATTATTAAAGTGTTGTCAAACACTTAGTGTAACTTCATGTCAATTGAGTTGCGAGAGGAAAAAAGCAAAAGAATGGAAAGGAAGGAAAATGTACATGGAAAATTTACAAAAGAGATATGGTAGGGAAAAAAGAAAAGATAGGATGAGAAGAAAAGAAAAAATAAGAACATGTTAAAGTTTAATATAAAAGAGTAGGAAAGAGATATTTTAATGAAAGATATGCCGTAAAAATTAAATTTTTAACTTTTTTCTATAGAAAGAAAATACACTTCCTACATAGCAACATCAGGTGCATAAGAAATCGAGCAAATTAAAATTCATTTACAGCCATTCGAGCCAAACTTATATCACCCGGTAGCCACAAAACTTAGTTACTCTCAAACAATAATAACGGCTAAGAAGCAGGTATCTAGGAAACCATAAGCTATTTTTGAATTGTAAAGATTTTATGATTGTTCTTTCTGAGATAACTATGCATAACGTTGAAATATATACTAAATAGACTGTCACTATACAATTTATATATACTAGACTGTCACTATATAAAATATATACAAATAGACTGCCATTATGCAAAATATATACTAAATAGACTGTCACTATACAAAATATATACAAAATAGACTGTCACTATACAAAATATATACAAAATAGACTGTCACTATACAAAAAAATGTACTAAATAGATTGTCACTATATAATTTATATATACTAGACTGTCACTATATAAAATATATACAAAATAGACTGCCATTATGCAAAATATATACTAAATAGACTGTCACTATACAAAATATATACAAAATAGACTGTCACTATACAAAAAATATACTAAATAGACTGTCACTACACAATTTATATACCATAGACTGTCACTATACAAAATAGACTGTCACTGTACAATTTATATACAATATACTGTCACTATACAAAAAATATACTAAATAGACTGTTACTATATAAAAAATATATAAAATAGACTATCACTATACATAAAAATACAAAATAGACCTTTTGGGCTATTATATGTAATATGTTTGGGCCGGAGGGACATTTCATGTCAATGAAAAAAATATGGACTATTAAAATTTTGAGGGACTATAGAGCGTCATTTATCCTAAGAAATGTCTACTTGTAACAAGTATAGGAATATGTCTCGCGCAAAGTTTAATACTTGAAATATCTTGCTAAGTTGAGGTGTTATTTTTGTGGTATCCTTTCTTTTTACATTTTAAACAACGAGAATTTTACGAAAGTGTTTTGTATTTAACTCGAATAAAAAAAGTTTGATACTTAAAAAGAAAAAAGTTTGATATTTGTAGTAAATGTATAGCGGAAAAGCCATGCTTATAAATTTATTACACGCTCACATAAAAAGATTAATATTTCTTTTTATCTTAAAAAACTAAAAAGACTTAAGTGATGTTAATTCTTAATAATAAAATAGATCACAACTTAAAATCTAATCTTTTAAGATATTTAGACTAAAATATTCCTAAAATATTATTTAGGTTTTTATTGCCGCGCGAAGCGCGAACACATCTACTATGATAATAAAATAAGCAGCCCAGTATCGTAATGATACTAATTGCAAATATTTAAACATGAGGCAGATTCCCTTTGGACCATGAGAGGTAACTTTGGATTATGAGGATGATGTCCTTGGGCTATAACGTCCAGGGCCATGAGACGTATAATAAAGGATCCGCAGGCCAAGAATGGTGTCTTTAGGCTATGAATATTGTGACGACCCGACCGATCATTTTGTGTACTTGCATCTCGTTTCCCCTTTTGATGCTTCACACATCTGTGTTTATGGTTTTATGACTTACGGAGTTTATTAGTTTCGTTTCGGAAAGATTTCTGATTGATTTGGACCCTTGATTCTTGACTTAGAAGCTTAAGTTAAAAATGTTGATCAAACTTTGACTTTTGTGAAAACGACCCCGGAACGGTATTTTCATGGCTCCAATAGCTTTGTATCGTAATTTTGGACTTGAACATATGCCCGGAATTGAATTCAAAAGTTCGTATGTTCATTTGTGTTGTTTTACCAAAATTTGACAATTTGAAGTTGAAAAGTTTGACCGTAGGTTCACTTTTAGCTATCGGGCTCGAAATTTGATTTTGGGACTTGAAAATAGGTCTGTTATACTATTTAGAACTTGTCTGTATAATTTGGTATCATTTGTAGTTGAATTGATAGGGTTCGAACGCTTAGTTGCAATTCTAGTAGTTCTTGAACTTACTTTGAAATTTATGCGTTTTAGTGTGCGATTCGTAGTTCTAGATATTATTTTTGTGCATGGATCGCACGAGCGAGTTCGTATAATATTTTTTGGCTTGTGTCGATGTTTGGTTTGGAGTCTAAAGCGCTCAGATACGTTTCAGAATGTTTTGGACTGAAAAACAGGATCTGTTATGCTGAAGCCTCTAGTGTCACATTTGCGAACATCAGGTTCGCAATTGTGAGATTAGCAGGGGTCCCTCAGGTATCGCAATACAATTGCAATATTTGACTCGCAATTGTGAAGTAGCTCAGGTAGACGGGTAGTTCGCATTTGCGACAAAATAGTCGCATTTAATATAAGGACAGGCTTCGCAAATGCGAAGCCAATGTCGCATTTGCGATCCCATCTTAGTCTGTCAGTGGACGCAATTGCACGGTTTGTCTTCCCAGTTTCAAGTATGACATCTGCAGCTGATCAAAAGGGCTAGAAGTCGGGACTGTTCAACATATTCTCTCAGTTTAGAACCCTAGGTTTGGTAGGAGGCGATTTGGAGAGAGAATGTTCATCTACAAATATTGGGTAAGTGATTCTAATAAATTTCCAACTATATTTCCTCAATATATCTTAGATTTAATATCAAAATTATGTGAATCAAAATAAAAATTGTGAAATTTTGTCATGTTTTGGAAAAATAAGAATTTGAGTTTTGAGAGTTGATTTGGATTCTGATTATGAAACTAATCATATATATGGACTCGTGGGGTTATGGGTAGTCGGAATCTATCCTTGGACTCGGGTTTTGACCGTGCGGACCCCGGGATGTCTTTTGAAAAAAAGTATAAAGATCATAGCTTTATCTATTGTAATTGTTTACCCTTGCATTGTTTAATATTATTAAGTCAATTTAGGTTAGATTTGAGCCGCGTGGAGGCGCATTTTAAGGGAAAAGCTATTTTCGAGGGTTTAGTTGGGCTAGTAAAGGTAATTATTCTTGCCTATCTTTGTGCGAGGAAACTACCCTTAGGATTTTGGATTGATTGTGTCATTTGTGTTATGTGAAAGCCGCATACGCAAGGCGACGCGTGGGTACACGGGTTATATGTAGTATTGACTTGTTTAGTCTACTTAGACTCTTTCCATGCTTTAATTAAATTATCATATCATGTTTTAAATTCTCATAGTCAATCAACTATTACTTGTGTTAGTCTATCCTTACATACCTTAAATAACTTTGTTAACACTGGTTCTACATCTTACTTGATATTTTGCTCTTATGCTTTAGTTGAAGTTGTTGTCTCTTTTATTGTTACAAGTTATCTCTTTCATTGTTGAATTATTTTTATTTGAAGTCATTGTTACATTTTATCTCTTCTATTATTTATTTATTCGTATGTGAAGTCATACATGTTATCTTTTCCGCTGTTGACTTATCCTTATTTGAAGTCATTGTTACATGTTATCTCTTCCATTGTTAATTATCCTTATTTGAAGTCATCGTTACATGTTACCTCTTCCATTGTGAGTTATTCTTATTTAATATCATGGTTATACATTGTCTCTCTCATTGTTGAGTTATTGGTGTTGAAGTTGTGAAGTCGTTATCACATTGAGGCGCAGTTGTTAATTGTTGAGATATCTTTCTTGTTGAGAAATTTACATTCATGTATGGNATTTATGTGAGACAAACAGTAGGTGGTCAAATCATATATACTACCTACTAAGTGTCCGACATAAATAATTTGGAGTATTTTGTATACTAACATATATTTCTTTCGTTGGAGTATTTTTCATGAGATTCTGACAAAAAATGTACGAATAATCAGAGAGCTCGTGAGATAATAATGCTATAAATTTAAATAAAAATCTTCAAAAAGAAAATAAAAGATAGAAGTAGCACATTTTGGAGAAGGATTCACTTGTAGTATTATTTTAATATGGGTATTCGGTTGGATTTGGGTCGGGTCATTTTTATTTTAATTGAATTATTATTTATTAGACTGCAAATAAAAAATAAAAAAATATGAAAAAATATACTACCGGAAAGTTGTGTTTTCCAGTCATTATGATTTTTGTGTGAGTTAGTTAAAGTTTTATAATTTTTGTGTGAGAAACATAATTATATGACTTTGGTGAAAAAAAGTCATAATTATATGATTATTTGTGAAATTTACCCAAACCTACTTATGCGAGTACTCTTCATTGATTAATCAGTCATTAATTTATTACAGAGCGTGAAATACTAATACCCTATGTGCAATACATGCAAACTTAATTAAAAAACATTACTTTGACAATATATTTATTTATATATAGAGTTTGAATTGAAGATAATGGTCTGAATATTTAAGAGTCGTTTGGACATAAGAAATTTTTAACTTTTTTCGAACTTTTTTTTTTACTTTTTTTCGAAATTAGTGTTTAATCATAAATTTTTCAATTTTTCACTTGAAGATGCATTTTGGAATTTTTTGAAAATTTGAAAAATTCTAAAAAACTGTTTTTCAAAATTTTCACTCAGATCACTCACAAAAAACTTCAAAAACAACCCAAAATTATATTTATGTCCAAACACAACTCTAATTTTCAAATACCATTTTTACTTGAAAATATTTTTTTTCATTCTACAATTCTTATGTCCAAACGCCACTTTAGACATCCTGGGACCAGTTTGATCAATAGAGTGTCATATGGTCATATTCCTTAAAGACAAAAGTTAACTAATAATCATATTATTAGTCATTAAATATTAAGAATGTTCACCAGATATGGCTATAATCATGGCATTTCTTTGTCGTCAACTTGTTCAGAACATGAATTAACTTTAGGGGAGGATCTTCAATCTTATGCTCTTATGTTTTCTTAACTATTAATTCGCCGAAACAGAGAATATTTATTTATTTATTATTATTTTTTGGTAAAAAACTTTTTTTATTACATTATGGGAGGGAATGGGAAAGGGGATGTTACGCTATTGATGAGGTTTGAACCCTCAATTGAGGAAGTGAAAGAGCTTATTGAGTAAGCTTGCATTCAACCCCGAGAATATTTAGGCTCCGTTTATCCATAAAAATCTTTTTTTTTTTCCAATTTTTTCTTTAAAATGTATTTGTCCATGAAATTTTGCTAGTTTTTAAAAACTGTTTGAAAATCAGTTTTTCAAATAATAAAAAAAATTTCCATACTCACGAAACTATAATATCTTTTCAAGTAAAATGCATGTCAAAACATGATTTCAAATACTATTTTTCAACTTAACTCCAAAAATTACTTTTTTTCAAAAATTAAATTTTTTTAGGTCTAAACACCTACTTAGTTGTATGGTATGTCTTGGCATTTCTACATTGTAATAAAATATCCTGCCTTCATTATTTTTAAATAAAAATATATCGTTGTCACATTATTTATTTTGAATTTGAAATGTTAGATAGACCATTTAAGATTGTGCAACCCCTCTTTGCATGGACCTCATAAAGACGCCATTTAACGCCCTACAAATAAAGGTAGGTATGTTGTAATTAATGGCAGGCAGGGTAGGCCATTTTTCTCATCAAAGATTTCCGACCAGAATTTTTTATTAACCAGAGAAATCTGGGAGGATTTTATAGGTTGACTCACTTACATATTCTGAAGATATTTAAATATCACTACGGAAAAAATAAAAATGAAGTGATTTAATATTGTTTAAAAATAATGAAGATGAATAGTAATATCGTTGTTTCATGAAATTGAAAGAGATCATAGTATACATGTGAACGACCAAACTCTGGTGAGTGGTGTGTCAAATTGCACTCAAGCTGTTACTCTAAGTTCCTATATCAATAATTTCGCGGTGGTTTTTCCCCTTCGTACGGTGGTGTAGCTGGATTGGAAATGTGGGTTTTACTTTGAATAGAATTATATATAATCGCTCCCAAAAATAATAACCGACAAACAGTATATTTATTATATATTTATGTATATAATATTTATATTATTTTATATATTTTTATATATTTAAATAGTAAATATAATTATTTTTGATTGATCGGCAGTAACTTTGTCCTCAGATATACAACAACTGGACACAACCTAGATGGGGCCACCTTTGAGTTGGAGCCCTCTTTTGGGACCATCCACATTCATGTCATTATAACCCCATAATCTCAGAAATCATTTGTTCCATTAGTCTCCTCTCTCTTTTTGACTCCATTTATTCTGAATTTCGCAAAGCATAGTGAGTTTCAAACTAGGGAACTAGATTTTATTCAAACTTAAAACAAAAAAATTTTTAAAGTTGTGTTGAAAAATAATATTTAAAAATTAAAATTGTGTTTGGACATATATTTTATTTGAAAAAAAAGAGTTAAAGTTTTATGAGTGGAGAAAATTTTTGACCAAAAAATGCACTAAATAAGTTTTTGGAAACTTGAAAAAAAAATTATAAAATTTCAAAAACTGATCATATTTTAGGAACAAACAATGTTTTCAATTTTTTTTTTTGAAGAAAAGTATTCAAAATCTATGGCCGAACAAGAGCTTAGAGAAAAAGAGAGTTTGCGATAATTAGTGATCATCAATATTAAAATAGTCAAATTACAAAAACAATCGTATGATCTAACTCTTTTTTTTTTGGCAAGTTACATATTTGATCGATCGATCAAAAATATATCAGCTATCCAAACATATAGAAAAAATAATTTGATACTGAGATGCAGATTAATTAGCATACTATGAACAAAGCAAATCAAATGTTAATTATGACAACAACGTGAATACTCCTTTATGCAACACCACTCGACTAATCAAGTTGGGTGTGATTGTTCTCAAATTAAACTTAGGCCCACCCAAATAATAGAAACATTCTGAATTTTATAATATGATAATATGATTGCAAAAAAGCAGTAACAACAGTTGTCAAGCAAAGCGTGTTTTTGGTGTTTGTAAGCAGGAAAAAGGTTAAAATAATGATGACGATAATAATATTATCCTCCTTTTATGTTTTCTTAAAACTAAATTTCAAAGTCCTGATTTGCTTTTTGAATCCTCCACCCATATATCTTTCCTCCTCTTTCTTCAAACCCTAGAGAGAGAGAGAAAAAAGAGAAGATTCTGATCTGATTCATCAAAAGAAGAAAGTGGTTAGTACGAATTAAAAGACAGAAATTTTGGAAAAGAAAACTCATCTATTTCTTCATCATCATCTCTTTCCTTTAGTTTTTTTTCAACCTACATAATCATTTCCCCAGTACAAAATCTGACCTTGTTTCAAACACCTTATCTTCATGAATCTATCTTAGTACTTCTAGCTAACTAAAGTTTCCACTTTCTCCTTACACTGAAGAAAAATGGCGCCGTCTGACCACCCCACTTCCAAAGGCCAAGCATGGTGAGTACTAACAATGTCACTTGCCTTCTTCTTCTTCTTCATTTATTTTTAACTTTGATTAATTTATTGATTTTTTGTTCCTACATTTTTCAGGTTTTGTACTACAGGATTACCAAGTGATATCATCATTGAAGTTGATGATATGACCTTCCATCTTCATAAGGTCAGTAACCTGTGTGAAACGCTAGATAATTAAATTAACTAATCATATGTTTCTTATTTTGTGTGCGTGTGTGTTTGTGTCTGTTGTTTCAGTTTCCTCTGATGTCAAAAAGTAGAAAGCTTCATGAGATGATAACAGAGCAAGAGACAAATATTGTAATAAGCACTAGAATACAAAAACCTGCTGAACGAGGCAACGATGCAGGTGATGGTGACGAAGAGATTGAAGAAGAAGCAGAGGAGATTGATGAGGACCAGCAATGTTGTATTTCATTCCCTGATTTTCCGGGCGGTTCGGAGACTTTCGAGACGGCTGCCAAGTTCTGCTACGGTGTGAAAATCGAGCTGTCTGCAACGAATGTTGCCCCACTGCGCTGTGCGGGTGAGTACTTAGAGATGACTGAAGAGTACTCCGAAGATAACCTCATTTCCAAGACGGAGAGGTTTCTATCACAAACTGTGCTCAAGAGCATTAAGGACTCCATCAAAACACTTAATTCTTGTAAGAATATCTTGCCGTTAGCAGAAACACTCGGCATTGTTCAGAGATGCATTGACGCTGTTGCCGTTAGAGCTTCCGTTGCTGATCCGTCTCTCTTTGGCTGGCCGGTGAACGATGCCGTTGAAGCAAATGCTCGCCGTAAAGTTGCCACTAGAACCGGTGGTATGGATTCGTGGTTCGAAGAGCTAGGGCACTTGAGTTTGCCTCTGTTCAAGCGTCTGATTTCTGCCATGAAAGGTAGAGATTTGAGTTCAGAGGTTATCGAGAGCTGTTTAATGTATTATGCCAAGAAGTACATTCCAGGAATTTCACGTTCGAGTAGGAAGGCATCGTCTTCTTCAATACCTTCAGAGAATGAACAGAGAGAACTTCTGGATACAATAATTACAAATCTTCCTGCAGAGAAAAGCTCAAATGCCTCAACAGCTACAAGGATTCTCTTCGGATTATTGAGAACAGCAAATATACTGAATGCTTCGGAAGCTTCTCGTGCTGCACTGGAGAGAAAAATCGGATCTCAACTGGAACAAGCCACATTGGACGATCTACTCATTCCGAGCTATTCTTATCTGAATGAAACGTTATATGATGTTGCTTGTGTGGAGAGAATATTAGGATATTTTTTGAACGGATTGGAGGAGAGATTGACGGCTAGTATTCAAGGCGAAGAAGAGAACATTGTCAGATCCGCGGCGTTAATGTTAGTCGGAAAGTTAATCGACGGTTACTTATCGGAAATCGCTTCGGACAATAATTTGTCGCCGGAAAAATTCTGTGAATTAGCTGTTGCATTGCCGGACCAAGCTCGACTCTTTGATGACGGCCTTTACAGAGCCGTCGATGTCTATCTCAAGGTAATCAATGACATTTTCAGAAATAGAAAGTGTATTCATTTGCTTAGTTTCAATAAATTTGTGTTCAACATTGTTAAACTAAATTCCTTGTGCAGACGCATCCATGGATATCGGAGGCGGAGAGGGAGAGAATTTGCGGAGTAATGGATTGCCAGAAACTAACACTAGAAGCGTGTACACACGCAGCTCAGAATGAACGGCTTCCACTCAGAGCGGTAGTTCAGGTACTGTTCTTCGAGCAACTCCAACTCCGGCAAGCAATCGCCGGAACTCTTATGGTCGCCGACGTTGCTCCTGGAGACATCCCACGGCTATCGATTTTGGACGGCGGAGAAGGGGACAGAGAAAGTGGAGAGGAAGAGGAAACGACAGGAGTAGTTGGGGTGGCACGTGCACAGGAAGGTAGTAGCACATGGAGGAACGCAGTGAGGGAGAATCAGGTGCTACGCTTGGATATGGATAGCATGAGGACGCGAGTACAAGAACTGGAACGAGAATGCTCTACAATGAAGAAAACAATCCAGAAGATAGACAAGGTAGGGAAACCCGGCGGCGGAGAAAAAGGAGGAGGGTGGAGGAGCAAGTTAGGGTGTAAATTCAAGACGCAAGTGTGTGACTCACATGAGCCAACCGTTGTTGAGGGCAGGAAAGGACGGACCCATCGTCATCATCGTCAATAAAAGCCAAATAAGAAACAAATCAACTTCTTCTACCTAATGGTTTCTTCTTTTAGTTTTAAATTATATCTGTTTGTGCCGTAATTGAGAAATTGTTTATTTTCCAACTTATTCTTTAGTGGACAGATTTTTTTTTTTTTTTTTTTTTTTTTT
>AWOL01S0001311.1:15746-26066 GCA_000715115.1 Nicotiana otophora
GGGGGTGGGGGGTGGGGTGGGGAGGTTATGATAGGAAAGAAGGGGGAGAAGAAGACAGGGAAAAACGGGGGATAAGGCTGAAGGGGTAGGGATACTTGGGTTGGGAAATAATTTTACTCTTTTTCTTTTTATGATTATTTTTTGTGATTTTTAATATTTTTAAATTAAAATTAATATATCCACTCTCCTTTTTAGAGCGTGTAGCCACTCATTTTTCTTACTCAGCAAAATGAATGAATAAGCTTAGTCAATAGTCAGAGATGTTTAAAATACATGTTTTGACTGAGTTCAGGTATCTGGATGAAACGTCGTTGAATACAGGGATCGGGATGATAAACATGAACAAATACAAGTGTCTGTTAGGCTATTCTGCCTTTACTTTATATTAATCTACTTTTAAATGCACTGACAAGTTTATTCAATATGAAAAGAGGTACCCCAGCCAACTACCTGCCCTAAGGCTTAACTTTATAGTATCCCCAGTGCCGTGAATTTAGGGTCGGAGCTACACCCGGTGAAAGATGGTCAATTGAACATTCTTCGACATAGAATTATATAGTGTATATAGGTGAGATATTTCTTTTTTAAACATATATATATATATATATATATATATTAAATTTTGAATATTCTTAGCGAAGGTTTTGATTTTACCGCTAGCCGTGATTCCTATTAATCAGAAGTAAAGTAAATAAAGTTTGATAGCCCGCTAATTCCCAATAAAATGCTAGCCTAATCCCATAAAGTATCCATTAACCCTTACCGGAAACATAACTTTTGTCCTTAACAACTGTTTAACCAAAAAATATAAATCTTAGTTCAAATAATTAAATTTATATAAATAAGGGTTAATCTTAGCTAACAATAATATCCCTAGATGAAATTCTTTAAGTAAATAGAATGAATGAGTCACCCAAGAAAAGATGGAATAAATGGATATTTTTCTGAAAATGATGAATGATAGGCAATCCCTTGAATATTTGAGTTATTCTGAGATCTAGTGAAAAAATATAGACAAGAATATCAATGAAAAGGTGGTGTTTGTATCTTAGCAAATGAGATCCGATTCTCTTTCTCAAGTCAAAGTGTGTGTTTTACAAATAAATATCACATGTCTCCTATCATAGTGTCTTTTTTTATTCATATGGAACATGCTCCTAAAAAATCCTACTAGTACAAGTGCAGAGAATATCCAATAGAATATTCTCTGTAATATCCTATCTTGAAACTAGCCGTTATAGCTCCGTCTACTCGACCTATGCCTTGACCCTTGTTGACTCCTCGATTTCGTCCCTTGTTGACTCTTCGACCACAGATTTCACCGCTTCTTGGGCCATTTCGACAAACAACGACTTAGGAACTCTTCTCCTAGTATTATCTTGGCTTAAATATTCTAAAGATAGATTTTAACCCATACAGTCAGTCCCTCCACTTATTAAAGCCGGCTTCAGGCGGATTCGATGAGCGGATTTTGTTCTTTGTTCTTCAGGCTTAAGGCTAAGTTTGGCCTTCCCAATCATATTGAATTAATCCCGTTTGGGTGGGACACGGTGCAGGTCCACTGTCCTGGGTATTGCGCCTTCTACGCCTACCCCTTCTAAGTTGGCTACTCTCTCCCTCTCCTTCTGCTGGCGGATGAATTCTATCGTTATTACGGTATTTGCCCAGCTCAGCCCCCGTCGTACATTTTTAAACTCATAAAGTTTCTTACCAATTTGCCGAGCTAGTCGGGGTCGAGTTGACACTTCGACGCTTAATACATCTGTTCTCCCCTAGATTTTATAGGGGAACAATGTTGAATCTTCGCCACCGAGGAAGAAAGTGCTTGGTGGTGAATATGGACGACAAAGCCAACCTCTAATTTGGGTTCAACTTCTTTTTTATCAGAACTGAGGACGTGGTGGCCAATTTCAACGATTTTCCCGAGTCTTTGAATTATGCTCGTAAGTACCTAATTTCCTTGCTTGTAGGTATATGATTATTCTCATGTGCTTGGTCGTGGGCTTTGACCTCTTGTCCTCTTCTCATGCATCCAAGACCTCGCCTCCTCATTCGGTCGCTCACATTTCTGACTCGATCGATCGGCTCCTCCCTCATATCTCAGGGATTCGTGAGTGGCCAAGTTTCTTTAAGAAGTTTAGGCATGCTCTCCCTTTTACCATTGGTGTGTTATAGTTTTTTGTTTACCTTTGCTGACCTTTCCCTTTTCTTGTGTTTTCTTAGTTTCGGCCAGGGGATCTTCGAGGAGGTCGAGAGCTCACACCCTCGTTCCGAAAGAGGGAAGATACTACGTCTTCGGCTCCCGCCCTTCTTCAACTGCGTTTGATGCTGCTTTTGTCCCGGTCTCTCCCGTTGCCGCATCAGAATCTGTCCCTCCTTCGGTCGTGTAGACTTCGTCCGTGGAGACCTCGGCTTCTCCCTTGTACGCTCTTATATATGAGCATGACGAACTTTTGCTCAGTGATAGAGATTTGATGCCTCACATGAGGAGTGTTGTGGACGTCGGGGGAGAGAGGTCGGTGACCACTGATCTAGGATACTACGGTTTTGTCCTTGGGGAGACGGCCAGAGTGCATATCAGGGAGTTCCTAGAGGCTAGTACTGAGGCCATTTGTTTGGAAGATTTGGATATACGACTTGCGAGGGATGCAGTTGAAGGCATGGTGGGCAGCAGGGGTGTTCATGGTTCGGTTCGGGTCGATTTTTTCCTAAAAAGAAACCAAACCAAGTAAGTCAGTTTTTCAAATATTGGAAGCAAACCAAACCAATTAAGTCAGTTTTTTATCAATTCGATTTTTGTCAGTTTTTCAGTTTTTTTGGTTATTTATCGGGTTTTTTTCTTAAATATAAGACACACTACCAAACGCATATTCCGGCGACCATATTTTTAATGTAACACTACGAAATTAATTGCCCTTTGAGAAATCTATCATTTACCAAGATATATTGATGATAATTGAATCAATTAGTGATGAATAGTTTAAGTACTCAATTAAAAATCGATTATTTTTAACATGAAATAAATTTTTATACTTAGCAAAAGAAAACTACGTATCAAACTAGAATGTAAAGGCAAAGAATTAGATTAATATAATAGCAAAGAACTAGACTAAAAATACAAATGACTAATATGTACCATAAAATTTTAGAACAAGAGAAGAACAAGAAGTCCACAAGTGCAACAAAGAGTGAACAATCTTGTGCAAGATAATAGTGGATTTGATCAAGGTGATTCTTACAATGATCAAGAGGAAGAGATCTAATATGTGAACAACTTTCAAGGGAAAAGAAACAACTTCCAAGGACCTACTCAACAACAATGGAGACCTTGAAATAATCAAGGCAATTGGAATTCTAACAACCAAGGTAATTGGAATAGTGGAAACAATCAAAGCAATTGGAGTGGAAGCAATAACCAAGGAAATTAGCAAAATAATAACAATCAAGGAAATGGGGGAGGCAACAACCAAGGCGGGTGGAACAACAACCAAGAAAATCGGGGGTCGGGTTTTCAAAGGCCTCCGATGAATCAACAACCGAGCAACCCACCTCTTTATCCTTCTCATGTTCCTAGTTCCTCCAACAATGAAATGAGTCGTATTGAGAACATATTCAAGTAAATGATGGAGAAGAATGCCATTTCTGATGCCCAACTTGCTTCACATAACACGTCAATCCGAAACTTAGAAGTGCAAATGGGTCAAATCTCTCAAGCTTTAAATTATCGTCCTAAGGGGGAACTAACAAGTGATACGATGGTGAACCCAAAGGGTGGGAACAATACGAGTCATGCTATGGCCGTACTACAAGAAGTGGAAGAAGTAGGAATGCACCTACCTCAAAGCAAAGGCAACTTGTAGATGATAAGTAACTGGTAGAGGAAGAGGATATCCCAAACAATGTTGTGCATGCAGATAAGGAAATGCGGATTGATATTGATGACACGGTGGAAGAGACTCAAGAGGATGTGAACCCATCTAGGGATCATGTGATTTACATACCGGAACCGGTAGTGCAAAAAGCTAAGGCACCATTGCCTAAGCCACCTCCACCTCCCTATCCTCAAAGGCTTGCCAAGAAAAATGGCGAGAATCAATTCAAAAAGTTCATTGATATAATGAAGAGTTTCTTGATATATATGCCATTAGTTGAAGCCTTAGAGGAAATGCCCAGATATGCAAAATTTATAAAGGACTTGTTGAAAAAGAAACGGTCGATTAGTTTTGAAATTATCAAAGTCACTCACCAAGTGAGTGCAATTGTGCATTCGATGGATCATAAGTTGGAATATCTCGGTGCGTTCACAATCCCTTGTACCATTGGAAATGCCAAGTTTGCAAAGGCTCTTTGTGATCTTGGGACGAGTATCAATTTTATGCCCTATTCAATTTTCAATACATTGGGAATTGGGCAACCAAGACCCACATCTATGAGATTACAAATGCCTGGTCGTACAATGAAGAGACCATTTGGGGTGATTGAGGATGTATTGGTCCGAGTTGACAAATTCATTCTCCCGACAAGTTTTGTTATTCTTGATTGTGAAGTGGACTATGAGGTCCCGATTATTATTGGTAGACCTTTCCTTGCTACGGGGAAGGCTCTTGTGGATGTGGAAGCCAGTGACCTCACTTTCTGGGTGGGTGATGAAAAGGTAGTGTTCCACGTATGCAAATCTATGAGGCACCCGTATAGCAATGAAGTGTGTTCGTTCGTAGATTTGGTGACCGATGTGATTATTGCTGATACAAGTGCCACGATTAATGTGGGTGACATGTTGGAGGCAGTCTTGCTAAATTTTGATGATGACGAGATGGATGGCTTAATGGAATGTGTTAATTCTTTGCAAGGAATGGGGTCGTACAACTATGCACCCTCGAATCTTTCCTTGGATCTTGAGAATAAGAAAACTCCTCCAACAAAGCCTTATATTGAAGATCCTCCTATCTTGGAGTTGAAGCCATTGCCTCCACATCTCAGGTATGAATTCCTTGGCCCTTGTTCTACTTTACCAATTATTCTTTCCTCTTGTTTGTCTAACGTGGAGGGTGACTCTACATTGGTGGTTCTGCACAAGAGGAAGAAAGCTATTGGGTGAACTTTGGCGGATATTCGGGGAATAAGCCCCGCATTTTGCATGCATAAGATTAACTTGGAGGAAGATGCCAAACAATTGAACATCATATGAGACTTAATGAAGCGATGCAAGATGTTGTTAAAAAGGAGATCATAAAGTGGTTAGATGCCGGGGTTGACTATCCCATTTATGATAGTTCGTGGACTTCTTCGGTGCAATGTGTTCCGAAGAAGGGGGCATAACTGTAGTCACCAATGATAAGAACGAGTTGATTCCATCAAGAACGGTGATCGGGTGGAGAGTGTGTAAGGACTATCGGAAGCTATACAAAGTCACAAGGAAAGACCATTTCCCACTACCCTTTATTGACCAAATGCTTGATAGGTTGGCCGGCTGGGTGTTCTATTGCTTTCTAGATGGATATTCGGGCTACAATCAAATCCTTATTGCCCTAGAAGATCAAAATAAAACAACTTTCACTTGTCCCTATGGCACTTTTGCTTTCAAGTGGATGCCATTTGGCTTGTGCAATGCATTGGCCACTTTTCAACGATGTATGATGGCGATCTTTACGGATATGGTAGAGGACTACCTTGAAGTCTTCATGGATACGGTAGTCGGGGATTCCTTTGATGATTTCTTGGCAAATTTGGATAAAGTATTGGCAAGGTGCGAAGAAACGAACTTGGCGTTGAATTGGGAGAAATGCCATTTCATGTTCGAGGAGGGCATTGTCCTTGGCCACAAAATTTCAAAGAAGGGCATTGAGGTCGACAAGGCAAAAATAGAGGTGATTTCTAAACTTCTGTTACACCCCATATTTTCGTACATGGAAGTACGCTATAAGTAAATTGATATAAGCTCGAAAATGAGATGTTACATTCCGTATTTTCGTATGTTAAAGTTTCGTCGGAAGGTAATCGACCTAAGTTCGGGAATGAGATTATAAGTATTATGTTATTTCAAACAAGTGATGAGTAAATTCGTGAAGGTGAGAGGGTAAGCAAATCGAAGAAAATGAATTTCGTCAAAATTTGACATTTTGGGATAAAATACTGACCGAGCTAAAATACCTAGTATTTATGGACTAGTACCATACAAGGTACCACATGGCCGTGATAGTAAGGTGTATAAGGTATGTTAAAAGTGAGTAGCATTTTAAATAATTTGAGATAATTCTTAATTATGCGGGTAATTGATTAATTACCGGGTAGCGGGATATTACCTAATTAGTTAATTGATTATTGGATAAGAATAAAATCCCTCCCCCACCCCATGTGACAGCAAGCCACCACCCAAACCAAATGACTCATTAGTCATGTTGGGTTAGGTGGCAACTAGCTAAAGTAAAACCTTGCAATTCAATAAAAAGCTACATAACCTTTAGCTAATTAAAAGGCTTCATATATCTAACATTTTGAGGGATTAGGAAAGAGATCTCCAGGAGACTCTCTGAAGCCAACAGAAACGCTACTTGAAGCCAACGTGAAGGCAAATTTAAGCTAACATATAAGGGTACGGGTCTTTAATAGATCGGATAGAGATTTTGCAATTTTAAGGGAGTATGGTGTAAACCTTCTCAAAAATATCACACAGATTTTTCCTTACTCCCGGTATGTTAAGGCTATCCTTTCTTTCTTTTTGGCATGATGTATACGACACGAACGAAATGAGCAAATGCACAAATTCCATAAATGACTATATTCATAGAAATACTAGAGATGTCTATGTTCTTGATTCCCTATGTGTCATATTATTTTATCATCTGTTCATGGGTCTCAAAAATACATAAGTAGGTAAAGTTTATTTTATGATATTAATCAGAGGCATAATGGTCTTATGACGTACCGAGAGATTTTATTAACGTATTTCATATGCATTTCATGCATTTATACATGCACATCGACCCATGACCAGATGGCATTATATACGCGTATATATATGTATGTATATGTATATGGGATATGGGAAAGGTTATGGCGTTATATATGCACCACTACCTGATCAGCTGGTATACGTTGATGATTTGCCCAAAGTGGCCGAAATGATATGATGGGATACCCTCAGAGGCCTGATTATGTTATGAACGCATATACCTATGCATGGTATGATATTTATGTGTATATGCATGATATTATAAAAATGAAATAATTCACAAAACTATGCAAACGTACGTGTCGAGTCTTTTACTCCATGTTTCTCTCATGTCTATTATTTAATGATATTCATTCCTTACATACTCGGTACATTATTTGTACTGACGTCCCTTTTGCCTGGGGATACTGCGGTTCATGCCCGCAGGTCCCGATAGACAGGTCGAGAGCCCGCCAAGTAGGCTATCAGCTCAGTGGAAGATGTTGGTGCGCTCCATTTGTTCCGAAGCTGCTTATGTGGGCAGTATGATTAGGACATATACTGATTAGTATGGCGGGGCCCTGTCCCGACCTTTATGATATTTATGTACTCTTAGAGGCTTGTAGACATATGTCGTGTACGTGAAAGATTGTATGGCCTTGTCGGCCTATATTTTGAGTTTATAAATGATGATGTTGGCCTATTAGGCCCGTATGCCACGTGTATATGATGATGTAATAAGGAAGATACGTTACGTTGGTACTCGGTTGAGAAGGTACCGGGTGCCCGTCGCGGCCCATCGGTTTGGGTCGTGACAAAAGTGGTATTAGAGCAGTTCTGTCCTAGGGAGTCTACAAGTCGTGTCTAGTAGAGTCTTGTTTATGGGTGTGTTGTGCATCACACTTAAAAGCAAGAAGCTACATGGTATTTAGGACTATCGCTCTTCCTTCTTACTCTAGATCGTGTGGTAGAGCTTACTTGTAAGAACTCAATTTTCTAAACTCTAACTTATTCATAATAAGACGATGCCTACATCCAGAAAGATAAGTGTTAAGAGATATTGTTGTGAAAGAGTTGAGTTAGAAAAACTCGATTTTTGCATCATGTTATGATGGATAAATATGAGATATTCAGTAGATCATGTGTGTACTAAGACGTGTGAGCTTCTGGAAAAGGATCCTTAAGGAAAGAATATCTATCCACCTTTATGGTGAACGACAATGAGAGATTCAGAAGATAAATACAAATTTCAACAAGTAAAGGAAACAAGGTGAAATAGGGTACGAGGTACCCAGCTAATAAAGATTATCCTTATTTACCATTCAAGAAGAGAGATATAAGCATTTTGAGTTACCTTTAACAGTAATAGAGGTATGTATAATTGGCCACACCGATCTAAGTTATGCTCTATGGGAGCTAACAAATATGGTTTAAGAGAATTTTTTGCGTTAGTTGACATTGCCGAAGGATATTGTAAATGTGCTAATAGATCTCCTTGTGAGATACCCAAATGGTGCACTCTAAAATAGTATAGCTAGATATGAGTACTATAAAGATAGGAACTGGAAACCTTGAAGGGATAAATAATACCTTAGTGTGGCTCCCGTCCCTAGTAGAGGGAGAATGTTAGGCAGCCCGAAGAACAAGTAGATGGAGCAAGGGGAGGTAAAAGTGAAAGAATGTCTTGTTAAAGTTTTCAGAATAAAGTGATAAATAGAAATATTAGCAGGGAAGTACGAAGAGGGATAATGAAGCAGTATGAGTGAGATGTGATACATGGATGGAAAAGGTAGAGTGTTACAGAATCTATAGTGAAATGAAGAAAGAGACGAGAGGTGATGGGCCTTAAGACAACAAAAGAGTATAGGCCATACAGTCGCATCCTCATTTCGTGAAATAAGTTCGCGACTCTAACGCGATTAACAGAAGGAAAAGTTAGACCCCAGAGTAATAGAAATCAGTATGGACTGGTAAACAAGATAAACTAAACATGAATTAGGAACTGAGTAAATTGATAATAGTCAGCATCATGAGAATTTCAGATTGCGTTCCAGCAGTAATAGAATGGACAACAGAAGAAGCTCTATGATGAATTCAGAGAAGGGTTATTCAAGAAAAAACTTCCCTAAAGCAAGCCTCTACTGATAGATATATTGTGATCGGAACAGGGCCCCGACCTACCCGTAATATATATACATACACACAGAAGATGTACACGAAAACCTAGACCCGATAACTCCGAAAGATGTGGAGCTTACCGATCAGGATGAACTCTGGAAACACCTACTGAGGAGGTATACCCGTCTGTCTATCTAAACCTGCATGCATGAAATGCAGCGTCCCCAGAAGAGGGACGTCAGTACAAAATAATGTACCGAGTATATAAGGCGATAATATAACTGAAAGTTGAAACTGAACTGATAATATAATAACTGAAAGTAATTGGGAGTCAAAGATGATCTGGAGATATACTTACCTGTTGATACTGACTCAACTCCTTCAATATAGTAAGTAAAATAGTTGTCCGGCCTTATAAGACTCGGTATATATAACTGCTCTGCCGTAGTAGGCTCGCTCATAGGCGCTCGGCCATACTAGGCTATGTATCTCAACCATGCTGGGCTCGCTCATAGGCGCTCGGCCACAGTAGGCTCGGTATATAACTTTCCATCTGATCAGAGGTTGCCCAATAGGGGCCTGCCCATCGATTATAGCTCGATGGTAATGAAAATACTGTAACACTGTATATATAGGCTTGCTGCTATCTTGACTGGAAGAAGACAATACTAAATTGAATATAGAGTCTCGATAAGGAATAATATTGTAACTTATGAGACTAGAATAGTGTGAATAAATTCATGAATATGAACTTCTCTTTTTGTCTCATTACTAACACATGTAGCTACGAGATCATGCCAAAATGAAGGAAGGCTTAGCCTTAACATACCTTATCACACTCTTTTCAATCACCAAGTTGAACTCGCCTCTTCTCACCTTAATCTACAACAACGATAATAATACTATCATTAAGTTATGAAACGTATAACTATCGCACAACGAACGACATGCTTATTTTGTATTAAAACGGACAGCATTTCCCCTATAATTCTTACTTCCTCCAAATTCAAGATAACACCAACAACACCAAAAACAACAATAACCACATATATACATTATTTTCCAACCTTATACACACCACACAATACTACAAAATAGCCCAACACACCCCAATCTCTTCATACACAAAACGACCACCGTAGTAGTGTCAACAACCCGAAAATGTTACGACGAACGACCAGCCCAACATCCTGCATTTATGTGGTGTTTCTCCACACCCTTCCTCCTCCAAAACTCCACAAAACAGTAGTAAAACACGCAGCCCAACAGCA
>AWOL01S0001315.1:1167-19706 GCA_000715115.1 Nicotiana otophora
TATCATACATCATCCTGAAACATGTAAAGTAAGCAGGGCCCTGGAGGGGGGGCCCTAATGGCTGAGTACACCACAACGGTACTTAATAAGTGTCATAGACTCTCTATAACTTAAGTTCTTGGGACAAACTTTATAAAAATAATGCACCAATATATGATATAAAACGATAAGAAATTTTATCAATTTATGACCCTTGTTATTTTAAATAACAACCAAGTGAAATATAACTCACAATATAAACTTTTAAAATATTTACATCAATCCAAGATTTTGGATAAAATTATACAAAATCATTCCATTTGCTTTAAGCCATTGAAATCACTTTCGGCTCCTTAGGCCTAAACATAAGAAAATCATCCTTACCTTTCACTGGGAGTACTATACCATCACCGATATAAGAAGGTCAACTAGGTTATGTACCTAGCGGCAAGTATCATATACCATGCTTGCTCAGGTTGTCTCATCGTAGTGCCGTACGAATCGACTAAGCCATGCTAATAATAGCACAAAATAGTACCCTCTCGAGGGAGAGCACTCTGCCGTAGTCTATACCACAAAGTGACAATCTATTCCTACACCAACACGTGTAGTTTCATGACAACGAATACGATATATCCGAAACCAATCTCGGTGAATACAAGTAACTCCCCAAACATTTGATACTTCAAAAATAGATTCATAGCATAGTAGCCTCAAAGGATCTATTTTTATCAAATCATAGCATTTACAGAAAATCTAAATTATTTGAAATATATTTAAATAAATAACCTTTTACATGCTAAAGCCTTTAGCAATTTAACATCAATCTTTAAAAGATACCACAAGTGTTATTCTGCTCATCGATTTCCAAAAAAAATACTTTCCATGAAAACTTATCTTTAGCACTCAAATATGTATACTCTTGTCAATACGTAAGTTTTGATAAAAACTTATAACATTTACCTTGAGTGTCATTTTTCCAACAAGATTTAAAATAAAATTTTATAATACAGCATGACACTACATATGCAACATAATATTTTAATACATGGAGACATCCGTACTTGTTTGACCCCACAAGCACGAAAGCACATTTGCAATCGACTTAAGTATTAACTCAAAACATACTTTTAGAGAAAGTACCTCAAGAAGAATAAGTTTTAATCAACTTACCTCGCTTTCACTTTATTAACATTCACAAGCTTTTAATCCTCCTCCATCATTCCAATGTTGATTGAAATGCTCAACATCACCAACAAGTCGATATCTACAATTAGATATCCTAATTACATCAAAATATGACCTAAGATATTGATCAACATCGATATATGGCTCATAAATTGGCTACAAGCCTCCAATAACTCAAATCGTCAAATAGTTTTACATGCTAGACCATTCAATTTCATTCTTATGTTTTAATACCCATTCGAAGTCATTAATAATACTACATTAATTGTCCATTGCCACCAAGATACTATTCATCGTCTTCCGTATTCAACACTTGCAAAATATATAATTCGGGTGATTACTTAGTTGATCACTTCCATCTTTTGCTAACAAATAATTCCATAGGTTCATTGTATTCAAAAATTTCATCGCCAAGATTACAATTCATCTTTTCTCTTATTTTCTCAAAAGTACTATTCATGCCATCAACTAGAATTTTATAATCCAATCTTTCAACTATTAAAACTTGTAACAAATGCTTCAAATACTTCTAACTACTCATAATAAACGAGTTTGAAGCATTGAAATTACCTCTAGTAGCTCAATCTTGAAAAATCACAACTTTGGTGATTTTAGTGTTCTTGAGGATTTGATGATGAAATCTAGCATTTGGATGCAAGAATGATGTTAGAACTCATGTATATTGAGTAAGCATCAACCCAAAATAACATTAACAACTTACCTTGGTTGATTGGACTTGATTTGAGTTCAAAATTGTCTCTTCACGTCAAGAACCCTAACCCCAAATACACAAAATACTCTCTTCCCCCGATTTTGTATTTATAAGCCCAAAATTATGGGTTTCGGATGCGGCCCCAGATGCTTCGCATCCCCACTTCACTCCTCTTTGAAGCTCGGATGCGGACCTGGATGATATGGTAGCACTTCACTGCCGGCCTTTCATTTGGACGCGACCCCGGATGCTTTGTGTCCGTAGACTCCTCTGCCAACTTTTGGTAATTTGGTCATAACCTCTTGTAGAAATGTCCAAATGACAAACGGTTTAAAACGTTAGAAACTAGACTCGATGATCTTTTATTTAATATGTTGTCCATGACATAACTCCTTATATATATATATATATATATATATATATATATGTATATATGTATGTATGTATATGTAGATATACTCGTTTAAAGTTTAATCTTGTACGTACTCATTTGGAACTTTAGTCTATCATGTAATTTCCAACTTGACTTGAACTTAGGGCTATCCTTAGACCCCACATCATGTATAATATATCTCGTACACTTATTTTCATATCCAATTGATATCCATCATATTAATAGTCCTCGTCTTCACACAAAATAATATAATTAGCGCACATCAACTTTCTTAATAGCGCTTAAGTACTTCGAAATTTTTCGAGGTGCTATACTTAAAACACTATAATAACTAATAAAATGCGTGTTATACTATTATTATATCAATCAATATTATTAAAAATTAAAGTTGCTTGTTTTCTCATGATATAATGGTGTGAGTTTTTGTTTACACCATTCAATACATAGAACTTAAACACACGGTATATTAGCTTTGAACAATTATTATAATTAGGTCAATGTCCATATGCCCTTTTGACATTGTGAAGCAACGAACCGGAGATGATACTTTGGTATGATCTCTAGAGTCATCTTCTTAGTTGCCACTGATAAAAGGCAATACTCTTAAGTCCCTAACCCTACACGTATAGTGAATTCGTGATTAATGAAAATTTTTGGACCACAAGAAAGCTGAATCCAAGATATCAACCAACTATCATTCTCTTTAGTTGGAAATTGCTTTGGAGTTTTTTATCGTGTAAAATTGATTCCCCTATCAAAGTCTAGACATTGAAAACTGAAGCATCACAAAACAAACTGAAAAAAAAAAACCTTTTGGGAGAATTTACTCTAAGAAAAATATTCCCTTATTTCTTGTCGACAAAAATGGGTATCAAGAATTTGTATTTCCCATTAACTTGAGCAATGACATTACTGAGCAATGAAAATATAAAGTTTCAATTCTTGAAAGGTGAATATAAAAATAAAGAAAGAAGAATTGGATAATCCAATTAAAAAAACTCTTCTATCTTCCATATGCATTTTCTACTTACCGTCCCATAGCCACCCCCAAAAATATACGTAACAAATAAAAAAGAAGAAAAGAATCACAAGTTCTTGATATATAGGCAATCTGCATTACCAAAATGTCATAATTTAAACTGCAGTATCACAAATTCAACTTCTAGTAGTGATACTATTTTCCAGCTAATTAACTTTCTTAACTCTTTATGTAAAAGAAAACTTAAAATAGAAAAATACTTTAATTTGTTAATTAAAGCTTAAACGATATGAAGATATATAACAATATGCAAGGTGCGCTCTATGTATCTGATAATGCACCAGATTCCAGATAGAACTCCTTGAACCGTACTTACTGAATATTTCACAATTGCCTAAGTTTTTAACTCTGAGCGGCTAATTAGTGAAAATCTTCGCCAATAATTATTTACGATATATACTTACCAAATTAAAACTAATTATCCCTAACCCATCCACTCATTACCCATTTGTTTTAGCTTGATTTGATTTGGCTTGAATTGGCTTGACTTGACTTGATTTAGTAGCTTAGTTTGACTTCATTTTAATTGGCTTTGACCGGATATTTAAAGAAAAAATGGATAGAGGGCAAACCATTTGGGCAGGGGCGGGTAAATAGTTTCCTCTGCCTGTATATTTGCCAAAGATCCCCTAATTGTTTCACATAGTATCTCTTCTAGCAATATTTTTGTGAAACATTAACATAAAACTGTGCTTGCAATGATTTTAAGGACTAAAACTTCTTATAATTGAGTTGTTGGTTAATTTGCAAATATCCTTCAAGTTAAGCTTGCCACCTAATTATTCCTTTTGAACTTTTAATGTTTTACACAAAATTAATTGCGTTTTTACAATAATTCTTTCTTCTTGTATATATTTTCAATTGATATAGTATTAGCGTGCAACGCACATTAGTAGAAACTAATAATAACTTATAAGGTTGAACTCCATAAATTTAAATTTCGGGTATGTATCTTATTGATTAACATCTACCTCCAATAAATTAGAGAATATATAGCTAAATATGGACGTTTATAACCTTACACACATCTAAATGCCTTCCAAACAGTTAGTTCGAAGGGGAACCGCGAAAAAGATAGGAGAAGAGCACCACACCTAACTTCTCAACTTCGTTATGGCACTATCACTTCAAGCTTTCCTCTTAAAACTCAAACTGATATTTTCAACTATTAATTGTTGGATCATAATCTCTTAGAGAGGCTTCATTAAGAATTAATTAGTGGCACAATACGTACACATCATTACCTATATATGGCATTATGTTCTTAAAATAATGAGTTTAACCCAATTAAACAATGCCTTGATTTACTAAAAATGCTACTTAGCAGCCAAGTGACCGCGTATCCATCCCATGAGTCATTAGGGCATCTTCTTTACTTATTCTATTGCACTGATCAAAACACTAATGAGCTCTACATTTTAATAGACATCATAATATCAACCAAAACACAAGTGTAGGGTACGTATTAAAAAGAATTCTATCATCAATCAAAAGGCAGCTGCTATTTGTACATCATGCCCCTTTATAATTTTAAAATTAAGAAAATGATATTTTTATATCTTTTATGTGTAAAAACAGATCTTTTATGTGTAAAAGTAAACCTCTCATGTGTAAAAAAGATGTAGAGTCATAAAACTAAAAAGAAGTTTGTCAAGGCCGTTGTTCAAGATGATGTACGCAGAGTATGTCTATAGCATTTGGGTAGAAAGAAACATGAGAATCTTTGAGAAGGTGTATAGAGCTAGTGAGTCGCTAGCAAGAGATATTGCCTGTTACGCAAAAGTTATTTTTATTCTTTTTGTTACATAAAAATCATTCTAACTTAGTGTTCATTACTCTAAAGTTACTTTTCTTTCTTTTGTTACACAAAAATTATTTTACTTTACTTTATTTATCATAAAAGTCATCTTGGCCAAATTTTATAATACTTTTACTTAAAAAGTCTATTATGTCCTTGATATTATAAATTCTCTCATCTATGTAATACCTTCTATATTATATACTATATAATATATTATTACGTAGATATTTCACTTATAATTAAAAATATTTTAAATTATTTTATTTATTATTTTTATAATATATCCATATATTTAATTTTTTTATGGCACCCAATTTGTTTAATCATATTCAAACATGAACATATTTTAAATATAGAAATGATAAAAACATATTTATTTTTTAATATTTATTTAAAATAATAAAAATAGATTTGTTTAACAAATGATAGTTTTTCTATAGTCAATAAATGTTTTAAAAGAAGTTTCAAAGATATTTGTGTTTAATATTAAGTTTTTTAAAGCTTTATCTGCAAATATTATTTATTTGAAAGTATTAATCTGATGTGTCATTTTGTTAAATGTAGGTATTTTATTTATTAAATTAATAGGTATGGCTTAGCTGATAAATCAATGAGCTTTGATGTTTTAATTTTTATTAAACATATTTCATTAAGCATGATTAAGAACATGGACTTGAGATTTGTTCACGGTAATATTACTGACAAATTTAATAATGCTACTTATATATCTTAAAAATTAATATTAAGAAAAATTAAATGTACGAATATATTATAAAATTATTAAATAAAATAATATTAATTTATTTTAATTATAAGTAAAATATCTGGGTAAAAGTATATTATATAACATATAATATATTAGAAGGTATTACATAAATGGAGAATGTATAATGTCAAGAGCATAATAGACTTTTAGGTGAAAGATTTATAAAATATGATTAAAGTGATTATTGTGATAACTAGAGCATAGTAAAATAATTTTTGTGTAACAAAAGAAAGAAAAGTGACTTTTGGATAATGAACACAAATTAAAGTTGAATGACTTTTACGTAACAAAAGAAAGAAAAGTGACTTTAGGATAATGAACACAAAGTTGAATGATAGCCCATGAAATTTACTCTAATATTACATATCTATACGGGCTTTCTAACAGGGAAAATTTTGGGGCAGTGGACGTTAACTCTAATCTATAAATTAATAAATGCTTGTACATTACTTTGATCAAATAAATTCCTAACAGCAAAAGGGTTTAATAAGACCCTCAAAGTCCAAATGGTCTTGTACTACTTTCTATGTTAATAAACATGCTGAACAGGAACGCGGAGTTCCTAGACTAGTTATTAATTTTAAACCCCTTAATAAGGTTTTGAAATGGATCAAGTATCCTATTCCTAATAAATCTTTGAAGCTGAGTTTTATCAGTAATTATATCAGCAAATTTAGAAGCAAATTCAGTACTTCTATTAATGGGAATAATTCTTCCATTTTAAATATTATGACCAAGAAATCTAATATTAATTTGAAAAGAGACATTTTAGGTTTAGATATAATTAAATCATTCTGAATTATAATCTTTCTAAACAAGTCCAGGTGCTTAAATGTAATTCGATATTTTTTGAAAATATCAAAATATCATCTATATAGACTGTCACCACCCGAAATTTCCCAGTAAATATCAATAATTAACTCAAATGAAATATAATAAATGTGAAATATCATAAAACGATATTAATTACTACCACCCGGATATGGAGTCACAGTTCATGAACATTCTAGAATTTACTACAAGTAATAGTCTGGAAGAAATACAATTATCTGAATGAAAGAAAACAGTTGGACATAAAAGATAGACGGGGACTTCAAGGTCTGTGAACGCCGACAGATCTACCTTGAGTCTCCCGACAGCGGACCAATAGCAAATCTCGATCAACCTGAGCCGGTATCAAAATCTGCACAGAAAGTGCATAGTGCAGCATCAGTACAACCGACCCCATGTACTGGTAAGTGTCGAGCCTAACCTCGACGAAGTAGTAACGAGGCTAAGGCAAGGCACCTACAATCAACATGTATAATTTAACAGTGTATACGTAAATAACATGAATGAAGAACTAAACAGAAAATGTCGGGAGGGGAGACATACTGAGGGGAATACAAGATAAAGAACTACAACAGAATGATCACCGGAGCAGTCAATATACTATGAATCAATAGGAATAGTGAATATAGTAAAGAAAAATGCACGGCATCACCCTTCGTACTTTTATTCTCAATCTCACCATAAAATTAATATAAATGGCACGGCATCACCCTTCGTGCTTTTACTCTCATNTTCGTCTGGTTAACACCCGGGGCATCTGCGGCCCCGCCCAATCATACCAATAAGTTCGAAACCATCAAACAGACTCGCTCACCCCCACGGAACGCATAAAACAACATCAAAACTAAGATTTACACCCCAAAACCAAAATGAATTAACTCATGAACTTCGAGTTCTTCCAACTTACTCCGAACACGTCGAAACATACCTGAACTACCCGAAATGACACCAAATTTTGCATGAAAGCCTTAAATCATCATACGAAACCATTCCCAGGCTCGGAATCCCAATCGAACCCCAATAACACCAAAACATACTCTCAACCAAATTTAAAGAACTTTAAAACCTTCAAGGTGCCAACTATCAATACTAAGCGTTGAAGCGCTCCTAGGTCATCCAAAATCCGATCTGAATATACGCCCAGTCCAAAATTATCATACAAACATATTGGGACAGTCAAATCGCGGTTCCGAGGTCTTTTACTCAAAACATTGACCAAAGTCAAACTTAGCCCTTTTTGCCAACCGTAAGGAACCAAGTATTCCGATTTCATCCTGAACGCTTCCAAATCCCGAACTAACCATACCGGCCAGTAATAAAGCAATAAACACACATATGGGCAGTCTTATTTAGGAGAACGGGGACCTAAAAAGCCAAACGACCGATTGGGTCGTTACATTATCCACATCTTAAACAAACGTTCATCCTCGAACGAGTCTAGAATCTTACCTGGAGTGGTGAACAAGTGTGGATATCTGCTCCGCATGTCCTCCTAGATCTCCCAAGTCACCTCTTAGACCGGTTGACCCCTCCACTGAACCTTTACTGCATAAATCTTCTTGGACCTCCACTGGCGAATCTGTCTGTCAATAATGGCAACTAGCTCCTCCTCATAACCCAGGCTCTCATCTAACTAAACCGTGTTGTAGTCCAACACATGTAACCTATCGGCATGATACCTCTGGATTATAGACACGTGGAAAATCGGGTGAACTACCGATAGACTGGGAGGCAAAGCAAGCTCATAAGTAACCTCTCCAACTCGTCTCAACACCTAGAACGGACCTATAAACCTTGGGCTCAACTTGCCCTTCTTCCCGAACCTCATGATCCCCTTCATCGGCGAGACCTTCGAGAGAACTTTCTTAAATCCCGTGCCTTCTGATCCGCGTAACTCTTCTGTCTGGACTGTATTGTGCGAAGTCGCTACTGAATCAACTTTACCTTTTCCAAGGCATCCTTCACCAAATGCGTGCCATATAACTTAGCCTCGCCGGGCTCAAACCATCTGATGGGAGAACGACATCGCCGACCATATAAAGCATCAAACAGGGCCATCTCGATGCTGGACTGGTAACTGTTGTTGTAGGCAAACTTGGCCAAAGGCAAGAATCGATCCCACTGCACTCCGAAGTAAATCACATATGCTCTGAGCATATCCTTCAAGATCTGAACTGTCCGCTCCGACTGCCCGTATATCTGTGGATAAAAGGTTGTGTTGAGCTCTACACGGGTCCCCAACTCACTCTGTACTACATCTCCAGAAATGCAAAGTAAACTGAGGACCTCCATCTGATATAATGGAAAAAGGTACACCATGCAACCGAACAATCTCCTGAATATAAATCTGGGCCAACCTCTCTGAAGAGTACATGGTCACAACCGGAATGAAGTGTGCCGACTTGGTCAACCTATCGATAATGACCCAAACTACATCAAACTTCTGCAAGGTCCACGACAATCAACTACGAAGTCCATAGTAATGCGCTCCCATTTCCACTTAGGTATAGTCATTTGCTGAAGTAGGCCACCTGGCCTTTGATGCTCCTACTTGACCTGCTGGCAATTTAGGCACCTCGCCACATACGTAACTATGTCCTTCTTCATCCGCCGCCACCAGTAATGTTGCCTCAGGTTGCGATACATCTTCGTAGCACCTGGATGAATAGAATACCGATAGTTGTATGCCTCCCCTAGAATCGTCTCCCTCAAGCCATCAATATTAGGAACACATANCATCACCCTTCGTGCATTAATACTTACAATATGGCACGACATCACCCTTCGTGCATTAACACTCTCCCTTACCATAATGCAATGCATAAATAACAACAGGGAGATAGAATAACAAGTACAAACCTTACTTCAATATTTGATTCCATAATATAAATCTCAACCTTGAAATAAAAACTCAATTATTACCAGAAAATTTTCGTAAACATGATAAGAACGATAATTCGAACAACACTAGTATAACACGTAGCAATTTGGCATAAGAATGAGACAATATAAGAAAAACAGAGAAATATGGAAAACAGGTAAATTTGGCGGCGCATAAGTACTCGTCACCTCACATATATGCCGCTCATATGAATTTCACTTAACAAATAATCTAAGGTTCCTAATTTCCTCAAGTCAGGGTTAGACATAATACTTACCTCACTCCGAAGGCCACTTAATTCTCAATCACAGCTTTTCCTTTGGAATTCACCTCCAAACCACTCGTATCTATTCAAAAATCACTTAATAATATCAAATATTGCTAAAGGAATTAATTATATTGCATAAATTAAATTTTCCAATTTTTCCTCCAAAAAGTCAAAAAATCGACCCCGGCCCGCTTGGTCAAAATCCGAGGTTCAAACCAAAAGCTTTTTACCCATTCACCCCCGAGCCCGAATATGTAATTAGTTTTGGAATCCGACCTCAAATGGAGGTCTAAATCCCCAAATTTCCGAAATCCCTTTTTTCTATCCTAACCCCTAATTCTACCATGAAAACTCTAGATTTTAGGTTGAAAATTCAAGAAATATAATGGGTAATTGAAAAAAAATGGTTTAGAATCACTTACCAACAATTTGGGGAAGGAATGACTCTTGAAGAATCGCCTCTCACTGTTTGGTTTTTGAGAAAAATGAGTTTTTAGCTAAAATTCCGTTTTTGGGTTCTGTTAAGTGCTGGGCGACAGTGTTTATCGCGTTCGTGAAGTGTATGGGCTGCCAAGCCTTCGCGTTCGCGAGGCAGTGCTCGCGTTCGCGTAGGCTACCCTTCCCTGGCATTCGCGTTCGCGATGAAGAAAAGGCTGACTCCCCCTCCCCAGTGCCTAACACTACGCGTTCGCGATGGGTTTGTCGCGTTCGCGAAGAGTAACGCCCCTATCGCTTCGCGTTCACGAAGAAGAAATCCTCACCTGCCCAGTTTACTCTTCGCGTTCGCGAGAGGACCTTCGCGAACGCGAAGAAGGATATGCCAGACACCAGAATCTGCAGAAAACCAGATTTTCCAAAGTCCAAAGTATCCAGTGGCCTATCCGAAACTCACTCGAGTCCTCGGGGCTCCAAACCAAATATGCACACAAGTTTAAAAATATCATAAGGACTTACTCGCGCGATAAAATCGCCAAAATAACACCTAGAACTCTAAATTTAGCACCAATTCAAATGAAATTCTCAAGAACACTTTAAAACTTCTAATTTCTCAACTGGACGTCCGAATCACGTCAAATCAACTCCATTTCTCACCAAATTTCAGAGACATGCCTTAAATATCATAATGAACATGTATCGGGCTCCGAAACTAAAATACGGACCCGATACTAACAATGCCAAATATCAATCAATTCTTAAAAACAAATAATTTTCAAACTTTTAATTTTCATCAAAAATTCATAACTCAAGCTAAGGATCTCTAAATTCGATTCCGGGCATATGCCGAGGTCCCATAATTTACGGACCTACCGGAACCGTCAAAGTACGGATCCGAGCCCGTTTACCAAAAATATCGATCGAAGTAAACTAAAATTAACTTTTAAGGCAAAAATTCTTATTTTCATCAGTTTTCAACATAAAAGCTTTCCGGAAACCTGTCCGGACGGCACACGCAAATCGAGGATGGTAAAAATGAGATGTTTAAGGCTTAAGAGCGCAGATTCGAGTTCTAAAATATAAGATGACCTTTTGGGTCATCACATAGACAATTATAAAGTCTGTATAAGGGAATATAACTAACGTACAAAAGAGCAATATTTATAGTGATCTATATGGTTTGAGCAATTTTTGTATCGTAACCACTTTTTATACCATGATTAATTCGTTTCTTAGATTGGTTTGGATTCAAGGGTGTGGAATTACATGTACTTAATGTCACGATCCAAAACCACGTGACCGGCACCCAACACACTACCCGACCCGAGCGAACCAAACCATATGATGCACCCAAATCATATGCATGAAAACCAATTTAACAGCGGAAGCTCCTTGAAAATCATATACATCTTCAAGTTAAATGATAAAATATTTTTCAATTCAAAATCACACATGACGGATTTCATGATAATAATAATGAGACTAAGTAAAATAAATATATTTTCATGTATGTCGTGTACAACCTCATTACTACAACCTTTCACAACTATCTATGGAGCCCCCATACCAAAGAATAGAACCAACGGTTGGAGTAATTCCAATAAAATAAAATAAGGAAGAACATGATACTTACCACGAAATAAAAGTGGTGCTTCATAATTCCTCGAAAAGAGAGTCATCCTAGCCTGACCGCATGCCACGTATCATACATCATCCTGAAACATGTAAAGTAAGCAGGGCCCTGGAGGGGGGCCCCTAATGGCTGAGTACACCACAACGGTACTTAATAAGTGTCATAGACTCTCTATAACTTAAGTTCTTGGGACAAACTTTATAAAAATAATGCACCAATATATGATATAAAACGATAAGAAATTTTATCAATTTATGACCCTTGTTATTTTAAATAACAACCAAGTGAAATATAACTCACAATATAAACTTTTAAAATATTTACATCAATCCAAGATTTTGGATAAAATCATACAAAATCATTCCATTTGCTTTAAGCCATTGAAATCACTTTCGGCTCCTTAGGCCTAAACATAAGAAAATCATCCTTACCTTTCACTGGGAGTACTATACCATCACCGATATATGAAGGTCAACTAGGTTATGTACCTAGCGGCAAGTATCATATACCATGCTTGCTCAGGTTGTCTCATCGTAGTGCCGTACGAATCGACTAANGCTTGCTCAGGTTGTCTCATCATAGTACCGTACGAATCGACTAAGCCATGCTAATAATAGCACAAAATAGTACCATCTCGAGGAAGAGCATTCTGCCGTAGTCTATACCACAAAGTGACAATCTACTCCTACACCAACACGTGTAGTTTCATGACAACGAATACGATATATACGAAACCAATCTCGGTGAACACAAGTAACTCCCCAAACATTTGATACTTTAAAAATAGATTCATAGCATAGTAGCCTCAAAGGATCTATTTTTATCAAATCATAGCATTTATAGAAAATTTAAATCATTTGAAATATATTTAAATAAATAACCTTTTACATGCTAAAGCCTTTAGCAATTTAACATCAATCTTTAAAAGATACCACGAGTGTTATTCTGCTCATCAATTTCCAAAAGAAATACTTTCCATGAAAACTTATCTTTAACACTCAAATATGTATACTCTTGTCAACACGTAAGTTTTGATAAAAATTTATAATATTTACCTTGAGTGTCATTTTTCCAACAAGATTTAAAATAAAATTTTATAATACAGCATGACACTATATATGCAACATAATATTTTAATACATGGAGACATCCGTACTTGTTTGTCCCCACAAGCACGAAAGCACATTTGCAAATAACTTAAGTATTAACTCGAAACATGCTTTTAGAGAAAGTCCCTCAAGAAGAGTAATTTTTAATCAACTTATCTCCCTTTCACTGTATTAACATTCATAAGCTTTCAATCCTCCTCCATCATTTTAATGTTGATTAAAATGCTCAACATCACCAACAAGTCGATATCTACAATTAGATATCCTAATTACATCAAAATATGACCTTAGATATTGATCAACATCGATATATGGCTCATAAGTTGGCTACAAGCCTCCAATAACTCAAATCGCCAAATAGTTTTACATGCTAGACCATTCAATTTCATTCTTATGTTTTAATACCCATTCGAAGTCATTAATAATACTACACCAATTGTCCATTGCTACCAAGATACTATTCATCGTCTTCCATAATCAACACTTGCAAAATATATAGTCGGGTGATTACTTAGTTGATCACTTCTATCTTTTGCTAACAAATAATTCCATAGGTTCATTGTATTCATAAATTTCATCGCCAAGATTACCATTCATCTTTTCTCTTATTTTCTCAAAAGTACTATTCATGCCATCAACTAGAATTTTATAATCCAATTTTTCAGCTATTAAAACTTGTAACAAATGCTTCAAATACTTCTAACTACTCATAATAAACGAGTTTGAAGTATTGAAATTACCTCTAGTAGCTCAATCGTGAAAAACCACAACTTTAGTGATTTTAGTGTTCTTGAGGATTTGATGATGAAATCTAGCATTTGGATGCAAGAATGATGTTAGAACTTATGTATATTGAGTAAGCATCAACCCAAAATAACATTAACAACTTACCTTGGTTGATTGGATTTGATTTGAGTTCAAAATTGTCTCTTCACCTCAAGAACCCTAACCCCCAATACACAAAATACTCCCTTCCCCCGATTTTGTATTTATAAGCCCAAAATTATGGGTTTCGGATGCGGCCCTAGATGCTTCGCACCCCCACTTCACTCCTATTTGAAGCTCGGATGCGGACCTGGATGATATGGTAGAACTTCACTGCCAGCCTTTCTTTTGGACGCGGCCCCGGATGCTTTGCGTCCGCAGACTCCTCTGCCAACCTTTGGTAATTTGGTCATAACCTCTTGTAGAAATGTCCAAATGACAAACGGTTTGAAGCGTTAGAAACTAGACTCGATGATCTTTCATTTAATAGGTTGTCCATCACATAACTCCTTATATATTTATATATAGACTCGATGATCTTTCATTTAATAGGTTGTCCATCACATAACTCCTTATATATATATATATGTATGTATATGTAGATATGCTCGTTCAAAGTTTAATCTTGTGCGTACTCATTTGGAACTTTAGTCTATCATGTAATTTCTAACTTGACTTGAACTTAGGGCTATCCTTAGACCCCACATCATATATAATATGTCTCGTACACTTATTATCATATTAATAGTCCTCGTCTTCACACAAAATAATATAATTAGCACATCAACTTTCTTAATAGCGCTTAAGTACTTCGAAATTTTCCGAGGTGCTACACTTAAAACACTATAATAACGAATAAAATGCGTGTTATACTATTATTATATCAATCAATATTATTAAAAATTAAAGTTGCTTGTTTTCTCATGATATAATGGTGTGAGTTTTTGTTTACACCATTCAATACATAGAACTTAAACACACGGTATATTAGCTTTGAACTATTATTATAATTAGGTCAATGTTCATATGCCCTTTTGACATTGTGAAGCAACGAACCGGAGATGATACTTTGGTATGATCTCTAGAGTCATCTTCTTAGTTGCCACTGATAAAAGGCAATACTCTTAAGTCCCTAACCCTACACGTATAGTGAATTCGTGATTAATGAAAATTTTTGGACCACAAGAAAGCTGAATCCAAGATATCAACCAACTATCATTCTCTTTAGTTGGAAATTGCTTTGGAGTTTTTTATCGTGTAAAATTGATTCCCCTATCAAAGTCTAGACATTGAAAACTGAAGCATCACAAAACAAACTGAAAAAAAAAAACCTTTTGGGAGAATTTACTCTAAGAAAAATATTCCCTTATTTCTTGTCGACAAAAATGGGTATCAAGAATTTGTATTTCCCATTAACTTGAGCAATGACATTACTGAGCAATGAAAATATAAAGTTTCAATTCTTGAAAGGTGAATATAAAAATAAAGAAAGAAGAATTGGATAATCCAATTAAAAAAACTCTTCTATCTTCCATATGCATTTTCTACTTACCGTCCCATAGCCACCCCCAAAAATATACGTAACAAATAAAAAAGAAGAAAAGAATCACAAGTTCTTGATATATAGGCAATCTGCATTACCAAAATGTCATAATTTAAACTGCAGTATCACAAATTCAACTTCTAGTAGTGATACTATTTTCCAGCTAATTAACTTTCTTAACTCTTTATGTAAAAGAAAACTTAAAATAGAAAAATACTTTAATTTGTTAATTAAAGCTTAAACGATATGAAGATATATAACAATATGCAAGGTGCGCTCTATGTATCTGATAATGCACCAGATACCAGATAGAACTCCTTGAACCGTACTTACTGAATATTTCACAATTGCCTAAGTTTTTAACTTTGAGCGCACTACTAGAAATCCGGTAAAAATCGACAAAAAACATCGACCAACGTTGTTCGATAATGGCCAAAAACCGACCAAAACGTGACCATTTACGTGTGGACGGTATTTTTGTGGTCGGAAAGAAATACGGACCAAAGTTAGTCGGAAATTACCGACCAAAGGACCAAAGTTGGTCGGAAATTACCGACCAACTTTGGTCGGGCAATTAAATTCAAAAAATAAATATTGCAAAAAAAACCGACCAAAGTTGGTCGGTTTTTTCCGACCAAAATTGGTCGATATTTTAATTATGTAATAAAAAGATTCACAATCTGGGAATCGAACCGGGGTCTGTACTGCGGCAGGATATTATTCTACCACTAGACCATTGGTACATTTTGTTTTAATACTGTCTTTTATTTGATTTATACTCTTTAATTGTATTTTCGCACGAAAATAACCGACCAAAGTTGGTCGGTTTTCTTAAAAAGTAAAATTACCGACCAAAGTTGGTCGGTTTTTTTAAATGACCCGCCGAATTAACCGACCAATTTTGGTCAGTTTTTTTAATATTAATTTTTATTTATTTTAATTAAAAAACCGACCAAAGTTGGTCGGTTTCTTGAAACATAAATTTCGCGGGACTCAAAAATAGTTTCTCGCATTTTTGCGCCAAAGAAAACCGACCAAAGTTGGTCGGTTTCGTAAAAAAAACAATTTTAAAAAAATATTTTGAAAAATCGATAAACTTTGGTCGACTTTTTGGTCGGTTTTTACCGAATTTCTAGTAGTGACGGCTAATTAGTGAAAATCTTCGCCAACAAGTTCATCTGAAAACCTTTCCACGCCTCTTAATTTTAAAATATATCTTGTGCTTTAATATTTAATTTGGTGATATCGAATAATTTGCGTGATTCTAATATTGTATTTTCATGTGTGATTTTCTAATTACATGCCTTTGGGGACCATGTAAATTAAACTAGGCCGTTGAATGCAGAGGCAAATGGAGCTTAATTTTGCGTTATGGGTTCAGCTGGACCTAAAATATTTGATACGGTATATATATGAAAAATCATAAGAGTCATAATTTAAAAAGTACAATAAATTCATCTATTAATAGTTTGTTAATGAGAATCATATCCTTGCAGGTTCTTGCTCCTTCGCTTAGCATATATGTATTGCAATGACCATTCACAGTTGTAAAATTTTTTACGAGTTTATAAGAGAATATTAACCTAGAGCTACAATTGGATAAGTCTTCATCTTCAATTATATGAGTAGAAGCAACAATCATATGAAATTTCTATCTTTTTTGCCTCTTTTGATTGGTAGCACATGAGAAGAAGACTTATGGTTTACTAAAAGATATCTCATTATCTGTCAGTAAAACTCTAGGATGCTAGAAGTATGTTCATAAATTTTTGAACAATTTATGCAAAATACCCATTGAGCTTAAAATAATTACCTTTTCTTGTCCATTTGAAAACTATTTACTATATATACTTACCAAATTAAAACTAATTATCCCTAACCCATCCACTCATTACCCATTTGCCTTGGCTTAGTTTGATTTGGCTTGAATTGACTTAACTTGATTTAGTAGCTTAGTTTGACTTCATTTTAGTTGGCTTTGACCGGATATTTAAAGAAAGAATGGGTAGAGGGCAAACCATTTGGGCAGGGGCGGGTAAATAGTTTCCTCTGCCTGGATATTTGCCAAAGATCCCTTAATTTTTTCACATAGTATCTCTTCTAGCAATATTTTTGTGAAACATTAACATAAAACTGTGCTTGCAATGATTTTAAGGACTAAAACTTCTTATAATTGAGTTGTTGGTTAATTTGCAAATATCCTTCAAGTTAAGCTTGCCACCTAATTATTCCTTTTGAACTTTTAATGTTTTACACAAAATTAATTGCGTTTTTACAATAATTCTTTCTTCTTGTATATATTTTCAATTGATATAGTATTAGCATGCAACGCACATTAGTAGAAACTAATAATAACTTATAAGGTTGAACTCCATAAATTTAAATTTCGGGTATGTATCTTATTGATTAACATCTACCTCCAATAAATTAGAGAATATATAGCTAAATATGGACGTTTATAACCTTACACACATCTAAATGCCTTCCAAACAGTTAGTTCGAAGGGGAACCGCGAAAAAGATAGGAGAAGAGCACCACACCTAACTTCTCAACTTCGTTATGGCACTATCTCTTCAAGCTTTCCTCTTAAAACTCAAACTGATATTTTCAACTATTAATTGTTGGATCATAATCTCTTAGAGAGGCTTCATTAAGAATTAATTAGTGGCACAATACGTACACATCATTACCTATATATGGCATTATGTTCTTAAAATAATGAGTTTAACCCAATTAAACAATGCCTTGATTTACTAAAAATGCTACTTAGCAGCCAAGTGACCGCGTATCCATCCCATGAGTCATTAGGGCATCTTCTTTACTTATTCTATTGCACTGATCAAAACACTAATGAGCTCTACATTTTAATAGACATCATAATNGAAGTATGTTCATAAATTTTTGAACAATTTATGCAAAATACCCATTGAGCTTAAAATAATTACCTTTTCTTGTCCATTTGAAAACTATTTACTATATATACTTACCAAATTAAAACTAATTATCCCTAACCCATCCACTCATTACCCATTTGCCTTGGCTTAGTTTGATTTGGCTTGAATTGACTTAACTTGATTTAGTAGCTTAGTTTGACTTCATTTTAGTTGGCTTTGACCGGATATTTAAAGAAAGAATGGGTAGAGGGCAAACCATTTGGGCAGGGGCGGGTAAATAGTTTCCTCTGCCTGGATATTT
>AWOL01S0001318.1:0-10927 GCA_000715115.1 Nicotiana otophora
ATTAGCTTAAAATTTGCTCGTGGGGCCCACATCTCGGAATCCGGCAAAACTTACAAAATCCGATAACTCATTCAATTACGAGTCCAACCATACCACTTTTACCAAATTCCGATAACAACTCGACTTCCAAATCTTAAATTTTTGTTTTTGGAAGATTTTGCATAAATCTTGATTTTTTTTTCCATAAATTCACGGATTCATGATGTAAATGAGTATGGAATCATGAAATATAATCAATATAGGATAAGGAACACTTACCCCAACGTTTTCCCGTGCAAATCGCCCAAGAACCGTGCTTCAAAAATCCAAAACGAAATGAAGGAAATGACTTTTTTTGGTCCTTAAGTTTCTGTCCATCCGTCACTAAAAGTCCATTTTCCGTCACTAAAAGTCCATCAGAACTTGCTTGCACCAACCTTCCTTCAATCGATCATAACTTTATGTACAAATGTCCAAATGATGAATGGTTTAACTTTCTAAAAACTAGAATCAAACGACTACAACTTTCATGTTTGGAAACTTTTTCGATTCCTTATGAATTGCGAGATATAAGCTTCCAAATTCGGCTCCATGCATCAGAAATTTCTGGCGAAACTGCTCTACCGGCCTTTATTCAATCCATCATAACTTTCTGTACAAATATCCAAATAACGAATGGTTTAACTTTCTAAAAACTAGAATCAAACGACTACAATTTTTATGTTTTGAAAAGTTTCCTTTTCCTTATGAATTGCGAGATATAAGCTTCCAAAGTTTACTCCACGCACTAGAAATTTCTGGCGAGATTTCTGCAACAGAAATTTCCAGCAACCCTCTTTGTCCGAAATCCATTCCGTTTACCTTCCGAAATCCACCCGAGACTCTCGGGAACTTAACCAATTATTTCAACATATCCCAAAATACAATACGAACTTAGTGGAGGCTTCAAACCACATCAAACAAGATCAAAACGACAAATCGCACCTCAAATCAAAATCTATGAACTTTGAACTTTCAAATTCTATATATTGTGCCGAAACACATCAAATCAATTCGAAATGACTTCATATTTTGCACACAAGTCANAAAATTTTACGGATTGTGCACGCAAGTCGAGCAATGATAAATAGTATTTTTCGAGGTCTTAGAATATAAAATTAATTATTAAAATTAAAGATGACATTTTGGGTTTTCACACATTACCTGTCAAACACAAGCTAGCGATCTTCAAACACGTATGTACATAGGAGGAGAAGACGTATATACAGGCATTTTACAGAGTTATAACATCCTGCGAACAAAACATACGTAAGATCTATAATGATGCTTTTTTCGTCAACCAAAAAATTTTATCAGTGAATCACAATTTATATTGAAAAATATGTTGCATAATCTTAGTCAGTTATACCAATACAAGAAAAATAAAAGTGCAAGGTAGAAAGTATAAATCAATTCAAGCACAAGAATGCCTTAGAAAACCTGTACAGATAAAGTAGTACTACTTTATAAGTAATTTTTTATCAGGAGCAAGAAGTGTAACAATAATCCGTCAATGCACCCGAAGAATAGAACCTTTGTGGAAACTATTTCGTCTCCTCCTCCACCCGAAGAATAATTTCACTAACTTACGTAGGTAATGCTCATATTGTCATGAATAAGCATATCCAGTTAAAGATGCAAAGGAAATTAAAATAAACAAACCAGCTAACCAAGAAATTGCATTCAAACATTTCGTGAGTACAACAACTACTCACACTTTTCTTTTTAAATTCTTTTGGGCTTCCAATTTTGAAGGCTATATATTTGGGAATATTCATATTTAGAATATGTTTAGGCTTTAACTTCAAATAAAACTGAATATATGCTTCCTTTTTTTATAACAAATAAAGTAAGTCTAAATATATGCTTCCCTTCTTTTTTTCTATTTTGGATAAGGAAAATGTCAACTGACTAAGACTGCATATATGCTTCCTTAAAAAGGAGAAATTAGAAAAGAAAAAATAGCTATAATGAAAAGTACCGTGTTAAAAAATTATTGAGTATCTCTAAATGTTGACTTTCTATCTATAACAACTTCAAATTTTCAAATGCATGGAAGGTATAATGTCTTTTATAAACATAGATGAACATCATCCTATACTAATCAGGTTACAAAAGAATAAGTTACAATATCTGTTTCAAATATTTTAAATAGTATCTATCATACTACTCCTAGTAGTTAAGTCCATATTACTTTGTTCCAAAGCACGGTTATGGTTCTTTGCTCATGATAAAGTGTCAATTCAAGTAATTCTACACTTAAAATTTATAGGTTCATCTCTTCCCAATCTCAAAATTGACAGCCAATGTGGAGGGAGAGAAGATATAGTTAAAAAAGATATAAAAATAACAAAGAAAAATAAAACATAAAAATGAAAAATATAAACAAAGACAATCTCTCCCAACGTAACATTGTTGGTTGCAATCAATCATTTGCGTAATCTAAGAAAAATTGACGATATGAAACAGGAAGAAAAAAAATATCGATAGATGATAATAAATTGAAAAGGTATAGCATTTTGTAGGTAAAATCTTTTTACTGCAGTAAAGAAAATATGTACACTATGGGAAAGTACAAAGTGCCATATGAAATTAAAATAATTTCTGTTGTGAACTGAAAAATTCAAACAGTCGATAAAGGGAACTCAAAATCTTCTCAAAGCAAATTCAAGCTCCTATATCAATATAAAATTTATGCTCCTAAATTCACCTTATGTTTGAATAGTATTGTTTTCTGCTTATCAGTGTATCATCCTTGTCCTGGGTTACCTTAACTTGAAGAGAAATATTGATTAATTCTTAATAGTAACCTTAAAGTATGCTAAATACGATCTCATATTTTATGGTTGATTAACTTTAGTTGAACGTTCAAGGCTTCCTTCCTTCATGGTTTCTCTTACTAAAATGGATGGTGCATTATGGAGTATTAGTGGTGTTTAATGAAAGGTAGTGCACTTGAAATTTAGCTAACAACGAGTTGTCAACATTATCAACGCAATAATGTTTGCTAATCACTAGGCATATTAGGAGTATTGCTTTCTCTGTCTGTTATTTTTGGATTGGCTGCTGGAGGGCGTTCTTTGGAGAGGATGAATGTGAGCGAATTATCGCTCATGAATGAATATAGAATGGAATGGAATATGCAATAATCTTTTTTTTTATTTGAAGTTTCTTTTGAATTATTTGTGCTTCAACTATAATCTGCTACTCCTACATCAGAAGTCAAAGAAGTTAATCTTGAACATGAATAACAAGGTCCTAAAAGTTTATCACCTTTAAGTATGAAAAAAAGTAATAAAAAAGTAGAGATAAAGTTTATTAACCTTCATTTTTTCTTGGGGGGTTGAGAGGGGTCTCCAGTTCAGTTTGTTGCCTCTTGGTAGAAGAGCCACCTTCTGTAGTTAACTCGTTCTTCAGCTCTTCTCTGGGTGTAACTTGTACCACATTCGAGTGACTGCTGTTTTCGTTTTCTATCTCTTTCTTCAGTTCAACATTTTCCAATTTTGTGTTACTACTCTCTCCAATTTCTTCATAGGCTACTGGTGCAGGCAATTGAAACAAATCTTCCTTCACAAAGTATGACACACAAATCTTCCTTCACAGAGTATGACACAATGAACAACCGCGTATCAGAAGTTCTAGAAAATATTTTTGTCAGTTGTATCTTGAAGAGCTTATGAGGAAGACACTGTCGAACATGTTCAAGAGATAATGGTTGTTCCTACAGGAGAGAAAAAGATGAATTTAACACATCAAGATAGTAGTCAAAAGTAATATACTCTGAATCAAATTGGATATTTTAAGTCTATGAAGTACTTGGGATGCAAAGGCTACAAGCTTGTATAGCCTTTAATTAAGCCAATTGTAAGATTTAAGCGACATAAAAGAGATGTTTTAGTTTTCAACAGTCATGTGGAAATGGAGGTATAAGCAGACATAATCAGTACATTAGTAAGAAAATTGTTGACAAGGCAATAACTAACATTGTCGAGCAGTATAAGTCAGATGATGAACCAACAAAGCAACATTGAATAGTCAGGTAACAACTTAGGATTAATCAATTAACAAGAATGCATTGCTGGAAACAAAAAAATACATAGTTGTATAAGGTAATATAAGTCAACATCATTTTGCCTAATACAGGCAAACAAAATCTCATTTTTTTCTCGTTTTGATGCTCTTCTTGTCTCTCACTGTTTATTTTTTCTCTCCCTTTTGTATTCCAAAGAAATAATCAAGAACTCAACTTTAGGTTCTAATTTTCAGTTACCGGTGAGATTTAATCCAAGAATTTTCAAGGGGTTAATGTTAATGTCCTTTCAAGACACTTTCTTGAAATTTTAGAAGGAAGAATAACGAAATTTGAGAAGAATGGTTTGTTCTAATCACACTTGAGTAAGTATTGGATGATTTGTAGTTCTGTTTTTTTAGTATTGGTGTCTGGTCCAATTTGCATACAGGTCAACTAATTAATCGAGATATCAGTTATCTCCTACAAAAGGCAAAAATCAAGGAAGACAGAATTGGAAATATTGAGAGTAAACTTGCTTTCACGATGTCATAGTTTTAAAACCGTTTCTCCTATTGCCATCAACAACGTACCTTAACTGAGATTATTTTACAGATATCTGCGGCGGTCATATCAAGAAATTTCTCTCCTAATTCGCCTATTAATGTTGCAACAGCTGATCCACTGTCATCTGTCATAACAACCTCAAAGCGGGCCCTAATATGCAATTAATCTACGTTATTTGATTTTCATAAAGCCAATGACACAAGAAATGTTTTTTGTTTGAAGATGTCGAACAAACATATTTTATTAAGCTCGGACTCTAAGCCGCAATACCTGGGTGTTAGCATCGCACATTGGTTGCAGCTCGCACAATAAATAATTTTCAGCGAATGAGTTCTATACTGCTGCCCGCAGTGGGAATACAGTAATTCATAGAAATCTTGGCCGCCAGTCGGCAATGATAATTTACCTACCACGTAAAAGAGTTGTATCTGCGAAAGAGGGAAATAGAAGTAGATTTATTGAGTTGGGATAAAAATACTAAAGTAGTCTATATGTACACATATTAGCATGCATGAAATACACATACATGAGGTTGTGACTGGATATCAGCAATTGGGACAGTATCATTGTGTTCTGCCGCAAGCACCAGAGACAATTCAACCGCCGAAGAATTTTGTTGACTGTATCTCATCAATCTTGGTCGGTTGTCTCTGACCCTGTAGGTGTATAGAGGCATTTCAATGGCAACAAAATGTGAGGTATATTTAAAATGACACAAAAAGGTTGTGACAAACTTTAAAAACATAGGAAAAAGTAGGAATAGGTTATTTCAGTGACAAATTATTGCACAGATTACGCCAATAACACGGAAAATTAACAGAAAGTACCCAAAAAAAATCTTTTAGTTGACCACAGTTATAATGCATATAACATAATTTTTCAACTGGCTAGAGCTCCAACATATAGTACATATATGGTATGTGGACATATAGTGTAGACACGTTCTAATAATACAGATAAGAAACTCTGGTTATTAGACTCAATGACTGCAGCAGTTCCTGTTAGAAGAATAAGTTAATTTTGCAGAAATTTAGTCAACATTTAACAACGATATCATCTTATTTGTCAGATTGTAGAGCAACTATCCCAATAACCAACGCGGTGCAGTGCTATTTCATAATTTATCAAAGGAATAACATTACATATTGGAAGCTCATAGAAGTACTGGTTGTTCTTACCAATGTTACATATATCATACCAAAATACTCACTGAATATAAGGGCAAAGCCACACATCCCCAAGAACTGTTCAGTGAATTATTTTGGTGAGAAAATTTTCATATAAGCTCTAAGATTTTAAACTCATAAAGTTATATCGTAAAATGAGATGCAATGTAGTTCAAAACCATTTCAATGAAGATACAAAGATACCAAGTTGTTATAAACTTGTAATCAGTGTTTTTACGAGCAAAAAGCGCAAAAAAGCGACAAGGGCTCTCCTCGCTTTAAAAGCGAAGCGCACGCTTTATTAAAGTGAAGCGCAATTCTTAAAAAACATAATGTAAACCTTGGAAAGACAACAACAACCCAGTATAATCCCACTAGTGGGGTCTGAAGAGCGTAGTGTGTACGTAAATATTACCCCTACCCTGGGGTAGAGAGGCTATTTCCGATAGACCCTCGGCTTCTTCCCTCCAAGAACTCTCCACCTTGCTCTTGGGGTGACTCGAACTCACAACCTCTTGGTTGGTAGTGGAGGGTGCTTACCATTAGAGCAATCCACTCTTGTCTAAGTTCAATTTAAAAACTTAAAAGTAGGTACTAGGTACCACCAAATCCTCCACAAACCATAGGACAAGCAAAATCAAAGGTACTAAATTACTAGAATCAACATTTTATTCTTCTACTCTTCTTGTTCTTCTTCAAGATTGTCAAAATCTTGAATTCCTCTATTATCTTCATATTGCTCGTCATCTTCTTCTTCCCCCCCCTCTTCCTCTTCATGATCACTTTCATCTTCATCAATTAGGGATAGGGATCGACTTGTAGTAGCCACACTTTTTCCCTTCCTAATCGAGCATGAACTTGAAGTATTCCCCCTTAAACCATAAGGATTCTCCCCAACTCCACTTGCAACTGCAACATCACCCCAAGTGAAGTTAGAGTCGCCTTCAACTACTTCTTCATCTTCACAATTTTCAGGGACTCCGGTTAGCCACTCATTAGCCTCATCAATATTGTCCAAAAGAATTGGATCAATTAGATTGCGGTGGTTGTAGCGACGCCTCAATGCTCTATTGTATTTTATGAACACTAGATTATGGAGGCGCTTCAAGGTTAGTCGATTCCTCTTCTTTGTATGAATCTGCAAACAAGATGTGTCAACTAATTAGTAGGAGTTGGGACAATTGAGATATAATTTACTTTATCTCAAAACACGAAATAATTCTTTTTATTTCTCACGTGTTCAAAAATGCTCCAGTTCCTTTCACATCTGGATGAGCTACAAGTTAAACTTAGAACTCTGATGGCGAAAGTCTGTAAATCCGGAGTCTCTACACCATATTGGTCCCACCGCTCAACTATAGAAGTGAAAAAAAGTATTCAAGAGTTAATAAGTATAAAAAATACATTAAAGTTAGAGCTATAAAATATAGAATCACTTGGTCATATAGAAGCACTTGGTCACCTCGCGACTTCGTCTTTCTTTGTTTAATAGCAAGTCGGAGATTAAAAAGTCCCTCAGCTGCCTTGTAAATAGCAAGTTGATCTACTATCATCTTTTGCAAGTCTTCATCTGGGGTCAACTTGATAACAACCTCATGGAATCCTGTCCACACTTCTCTAGCCAATGAATTATTCTCATGCTAATCATAAAAGAGTGACGGGTTCAGAATAAGTCCAGCTGCATACAAAGGTCTATGAAGTTCCTCACTCCATCTTGCATCAATGATCTGAAAGACCTTTGCATATTTCTGCTCATCAGTGAATGATGCTTGAATAGCCTCCTTGGCCCTATCCATAGCTTCATAAAGGTAGCACATTGATGGTTTTTGCTCCCCATCCACCAAACGGAGTACTTTAAACAAAGGACCACCAATTTTAATAGCTTGAAAGACATTATTCCAAAAAGAATAAGAAAGAATAATGAGTGCAACATCTTCCCCGCACTTTCCTTTGCAAATTTACTCTTGCTTCGTTCCTTTGAAGTAAACAACTTTTTCAAATTGGATTTTTGTAAGTGGATACTATGCAAAGTCAAGAAAGCAGTGGTGAACCTTGTCTTGCCCGGTTTCACCAAATATTTTTATTTGGTGAATCTTCTCATCATATTCAATAACAAGGGCCACTGAGAAATATAAGAATGTACCCTAACGCCCTTGCCAAAAACTATAGAGAAGGATTTTTCCTTGAAAATGTCCCCGAATATTAAGTTGATACAATGAGCCGGATATGGAGTCCAATAGACATTCATGTACGCTCCTTCCACCATCCCACTCGCTTTCACATTTTCAATCGCATTATCAGTGACCACTTGAACAACTTTGCTTGGGCCAATATTTTCAATGGTATTCTGAAACAAGGTGAACATTTTGATGTGGTCAGTGGATGAGTGGCTAGCATCAATGGACTCAAGAAATAAACTTCCCTTGGGAGAATTCACCAACACATTAATAATCATTTTTCCAGTTCTTGCCGTCCACTTACCCATCATAATGGAGCATCCATACTTGTTCCACGTAACTTTATGTTCCTCCAAAATTTTATTAGTCTCCTCCACTTACTTATTTAGATAAGGACCTCTGATTTCATGATAAGTGGGAGGCTTCATTCCAGGTCTGTATTGACCAACGGCCTGAATAAAGTCTCCAAAAGTGTCAGTATAGTTGACACAATTGAAGGGAAACCCAGCATCATAGACCCATCGTGCAAAAGTTCTAACTACACGATCCCTCAAAATGTCCTTAGTAATATTTTGTACATCTTTTCCACCGCTCTTTCCTTCCAACGTCTTTGGGAAATAGCAATCTATAAGACCTTTAGTATTACTCGTACCCGTCGATCCATGGCTTTAAGAGATTGCATCTCTTCCCCGTTTTGTTGGAAGTGACAATTCTTCAATAGCATCATCATCATCATCATCAAGATTGGTCACCAATGGTTGATGACTCATTTAATTTTTTTGCTCCTTCTTCTTCTCAACAAAATTCTTTATTTCATCCCTCACCTCCGGTGAGCATTTCGGACAACTTGTGACGTTTCTATCGCCATCAATAAGATAGAATTTAAAGCGATAAATTTCACCCGTTGTAATCTTGTTAAAAAACTTGCATACAACATTCGTATTCCAAAAAAATAATCAAGAACTCAACTTTAGGTTCTAATTTTCAGTTACCAGTGCGATTTAATCCAAGAATTTTTAAGGCGTTATTGTTAATGTCCTTTCTAGACACTTTCCTGAATTTTTAGAAGGAAGCATAACGACATTTGAGAAGAATGGTTTGTTCTAATCACACTTGAGTAAGTATTGGATGATTTGCAGTTCTGGTTTTTTAGTGTTGGTGTCTGGTCCAATTTGCGTACCGGTCAACTAATTAATCGAGATATCAGTTATCTCCTACAAAAGGCAAACATCAAGGAAGACAGAATTAGAAAAATTGAGAGTAAACTTGTTTTCACGATGTCATAGTTTTAAAAACGTTTCTCCTGTTTCCATCAACAACGTACCTTAACTGAGATTATTTCACAGATATCTGTGGCGGTCATATCAAGAAATTTCTCTCCTAAATTGCCTATTAATGTTGCAACAGCTGATCCACTGTCATTTGTCATAACAACCTCAAAACGGGCCCTAATATGTAATTAATTTATGTTATTTGATTTTCATAAAGCCAATGACAGAAGAAACATTTTTTGTTTGAAGATGTCGAACAAACATATTTTATTAAGCTCGGAATCTAAGACGCAATACCTGGGTGTTAGCATCGCACATTGGTTGCAGCTCGCACAATGAATAATTTTCGGCGAATGAGTTCTGTACTGCTGCCCGCAGTGGGAATATAGTAATTCATAGAAATCTTGGTCGCCAGTCGGCAATGATAATTTACCTTCCACATAAAAGCGTTGTATCTGTGAAAGAAGGGAATAGAAGTAGATTTATTGAGTTGAGATAAAAATACTAAAGTAGTCTATATGTACACATATTAGCATGCATGAAATACACATACATGAGGTTGTGACTGGATATCAGCAATTGGGACAGTATCAGTGTGTTCTGCCGCAAGCACCAGAGACAATTTAACCGCCAAAGAATTTTGCTGACTCTATCTCATCAATCTTGGTCGGTTGTCTCTGACCCTGTACGTGTATAGAGGCAATTTAATGGCAACAAAATGTGAGGTATATTTAAAATGACACAAAAAGGTTATGACAAACTTTAAAAACGTAGGAAAAAGTAGGAATAAGTTGTTTCACTGACAAATTGTTGCACAGATTACACCAATAACACAGACAATTAACAGAAAGTACCCAAAAAAATCTTTTAGTTGACCACAGTTATAATGAATTTAACATAATTTTTCAGTTGGCTAGAGCTCCAACATATAGTACATATGTGGTATGTGGACATATAGTGTAGACATGTTCTAAGAATACAGATAAGAAACTCTAGTTATTAGCCTCAGTGAGTGCAGTAGTTCCTGTTGGAAGAATAAGTTAATTTTGCAGACATTTAGTCAACATTTATCAACGATATCACCTTATTTGTCAGATTGTAGATCAACTATCCCCAACAACCAACGCGGTGCAGTGCTATTTCATAATGGATCAAAGGAATAACATTACATATTGGAAGCTCATAGAAGTACTGGTTGTTCTTACCAATGTTACATATACCATACCAAAATACTCACTGAATATAAGGGCAAAGCCACATATCCCCAAGAACTGTTCAGTGAATTATTTTGATGAGAAAATTTGCATATAAGCTCTAAGATTTTAAACTCATAAAGTTATATTGTAAAATGAGATGCAATGTAGTTCAAAACCGTTTCAATGAAGGTACAAAGATACCAAGTTGTTATAAACTTGTAATCAGTGTTTTTAAGAGCAAGAAGCGCAAAAAAGCGACAAGGGCTCACCTCGCTTTAAAAGCGAAGCGCAAAGCGAAGCACATGCTTTATTAAAGTGAAGCGCAATTCTTAAAAACATAATGTAAACCTTGCAAAGACAACAACAACAACAACAACAACAATCCAGTATAATCCCACTAGTGGGGTCTGGGGAGGGTAGTGTGTACACAGACCTTACCCTTACCCTGAGGTAGAGAGGCTGTTTCCGATAGACCCTCGGCTCCTTCCCTCCAAGAACTTCCCACCTTGCTCTTGGGGTGACT